>PVJH01007222.1:11930-94781 GCA_004026705.1 Nesogale talazaci
TGTTTGCTGTTGATTGGCTGTGGCTTGGGGCAGCCTGATGTCTGAGCGTGCTGTTGCCTCATCCTGTGCTGTCTTCGTGATCCTGGATGACTGAGGCCACGTTGTAGCTGTCGTACATAGTGTCTTGGGACCAAAGGGGCTCATCTTCCAGCTCTGGCTCACATGAGATTCTATTGTGATCCACGGGTTTTCAGTGGCCACTGCTCATAATTAGAGCACCAGGCCTTTCTTCCTCATCTGCCGGAGTCTGGAAGCCGCACGGAAGCCTGTTCAGTGTAGACTTATACAATGTGTCAGCAATACTAAGTCACACATCTCCTGTGGCATATTTGTTCTAAATCAGTGACAGGCCAGGAAGGAGGGAGGCGTTTATCCCCGCCCTGCGTCCTTAGAGAGCTCTGTTCTTTGAGAGTCAGAAAGTTCATGGCATGTTACGTAACCCCCACATCCTGTACATGAGGCCTTGAGAAATGTAAATGGTCTCACCAGACCAGAAGAGACAGGAAGCTCTGGACTGAAAAATCAAAGACCCATTTGCAATTCTGTTCAAAATGCATGTGAAATGCATCAGACTCTTGTAGCATCATTTCTCTCATTTTTTCTCTTCCTTCCTCACCCACAATTTTTAAAAATCATTTTACTGGGGGTTCATATAACTCTTATCACAATCCATCCATCCATCCATTGTATGCAAAACAAATTTATACATTTGTTGCCATCATCATTCTTAAAACATCTTCTTTCTACTTAAGCCCTTGGTATTAGCTCTTCATTACCTCCCCCCTTCATCGCTCCCCCCTCTCTCATGAGTCCTTGATAATTTATAAATTATTATTATTTTGCCATATCATAAACTGTCCCCCTTCACCCACTTTTCTGTTGTCCAAACCCCAAGGGAGAGGAAGTTATATGTAGATCCTTATAATTGGTTCCCCCTTTCTATCCTACCGTCTCTCCACCCTCCCAGTGTTGCCAGTCTCACCACTGGTCCTGAAGGATCATCTGTCCTGGATTCCTGATGTTTCTGGTTCCTATCTGAAGCAGTGTACATCTTCTGGTCTAACTGGATTTGTAAGGTAGAATTGGGATCATGATAGTGGGATGGGGGGAAGCCTTTAAGAACTAGAGGAAGGGCTGAGTCCTGTGGCCCACTGGCTTGGTGGTTCAAATCTAGTGGCAGCTCTCCAGGAGCAAGGCTGGGTCTCCCATTCCCATCAGAGGGCAGTGATGCCCCAAAAAACAAAACAAAACAAGACAAAAGAACTAGAGGAAATTTGCGTGCTTCATCGTTGCTACACTGTACTCTGGCTCATCTCCTCCCTGCGACCCTCTGTAAGGGGATGTCGCTTCACCTACAGATGGACTTTGGATCCACAATCTGTACTCCCCCTCATTTATAATGGTATAATTTTTAGTTCCTTGATGCCTGATACCTGATCCCTTTGGCACCTCATGATCACACAGGTTGGTGTGCTTCTTCCCAGTGAACTTGTTGCTTCTGGGCTAGATGGCCTTTTAAGGCCCCAGATGCTATATCTTTTGATAGCCAGGCACCATCAGCTTCTTTCACCACTTTTGCTTCTGCACACATTTGTCTTCAGTAATCGTGTTGTGAAGGTGAGCATCATGGAATGTCAATTTAATAGAGAAAAGTATTCTTGCATTGAGGAAGTACTTGAGTGGGTGCCCAATATCCATCTGTTGCCTTAATACTACACCTATAAATATATGCTTCTAGATCTATTTCTCTGTCATCATAGATAGATATATTTACCTATGTACATGCCTGTATTTAGACCTCTATAAATGTGCTTTGCCTCCTAGTCCTTTCATCTGTTTCCTTTTACTTTCTTCTTATCCCACTCTCATGCTCAGCCTTCATTTCATCCACAATTTTTGGAGAAGTTTTCGAGCTTACAGATAAAGTGAGATTATTCCAACATAAATTCTCCATCTAGATTAAGCATTTGTTAACAGTCTTGTCATATCTTCTCTCTCTCTCTGTCATCATTTTATTGGGGGGGCATCATTTCTTGTAAGGAACCCTTCTTCCCCAGGCCTGTGTGCAGCGGTGTTGAGAGCTCTGCTCCTGACTTCAGGAACAAAGGTTCACAAATAACACGAGCCTTCTATACTTGGGTGACAACTGCCCCCAACCCTCCCCTTAGGCACTTTTGTAAACATGCTCTGCTAATTCTCTCTCTCTCTCTCTCTCTCTCTTAATGGCAGCATACAGACACATTTTTTTGGCTTAGGAGGCTTACAAAAAAATCTGCTTAGAAGGAGGGCAGCTGTGGGAAAACCAACGTAGAGGTCGGAGGTTGTGAGCGGCATAAAGTGACGTGATGCTGAGCGAAGAACAGATGAACGAAGAAAAGATTACAAGGGCCCCTGGAATTCCTGCACCCCTCCACTCATTTATTCCTTCTTTCTTTTAACAAAAATGTGCTGGTGGGGTGTCCACTGGAGGCCAGGCCAGGTGCTGGGCAAAGACCCCAGTAATCCCCCCATGTTCCTGGTGAGGAGAGGGGTTCTGGGTCAGCGGCAGGCTGTCTGGGAGCGGAGTAGAACTCAAAGCGTGTGTGCCGATGAGGAGGGAACTGGGGCCGACTGGGCCGAGCTGAGGGCCCTCGGCCTTCTCCCCGCCGTTTGTCCGCCAGCTTATTCTAGGACATGTGGCTAAAGGTATGAGAGAGAGAGCAGGCTGGCTTCACGTGGCCCCGGGCGCCGCTCCAGGGCAGGCGCTCACCTCTCTCTCCTGAGTGGCGGTGGCTCCAGACACCGAACTTTCTGGTGGACAGCAGAGCTCTTTAAGACCTTTACCAGCAGTGTTTCTTAGCATTTGTTACAGCGCTTCAAAAATCACATCCGACATCGCCCAGGAGGCAGGGTGAAAAGTTAGCCTAGGTCCTGCAGCTTAAAATGTCATCAAAACTGCGTCAAGTCTTGTTTTTTATGTCCCCGCCTTGCGTGCCGTGTGGACGCTGGAGTTGCATCAAGTGGGCCTATTAACTTCTCACCACCATTAAGTCAACGCCGTCTCACAGTGACTCTGTGGGACAGGGTAGAACTGCCCCGGTGGGTTTCCGAGGCAGTAACTCTTGATGGGAACTGAAGGCCCTGTCATTGTCCCTGGGAGCAGCCAGCGACCTGCAAAGTGCTGACCTTGCAGGTAGCAGTCCAGTGTGTAGCCACGGAGCCACCAGGGGACTGTTCGAGATGCTGTTGATGACCGAGTCAGGAGAGCTTCCTAATGTATTCAGTGACCAGGAGAAGGGATCACAACCACGCAACGACCTGATACCATTTAGCCTAAGCAGAATAGCTCAATACAGTTTCTTGTGAATACATTTCTCATTCCTACGCCCCTCTGCCCCTGGTCATCTCACTGTATATAAGATCTTTCTTTCAACCAGCAAAGTATTTCCTCTTGATGTGGATAGATCGAAACCAAACCAAGCCAGCTGCCGTCAAGTTCACACCAACTCACGGTGACCCCACGGACATCAGAGTAGTACCGTGTTCCAAGGGTTCTCCATGGTTGATTGTTCAGAAGAAGCATGCCAGGGCATTCTTTGGATGGGAATTATCAGCTTCTCTGACAGTAGCCATGTGGATTAAGCATTTGAATCACCCAGACACTCCAGAGACAGGTATGCTACCATTTTCAATGGAAACCAGGGTGTATTTAAGAGCATAACTAAGTCAGACTTGTTTCCTTGCATACCATAAGATCAAATACAAAGGCAACTTAACTTACACCTCCTAATGTGTCATACAAGGAAGTCATCTTCTTCTTCTGTCAGAACTACCCTGCATTAGGACACAGTCCAACTGCTCTTTCTTGGTGTCTGTATAGTCTGCTCTTCATTCCCTCGTATGGTGGTGAGTTTTTTCTCTCTTGTGCATAGATATATCTTTTGAAAGTAAGCATAAGTCATGAGAAGCTTCCTGTTGAACCAATTTGTTGATGCAGTTGAGTACTAATATGAAAGAGACGTTCTCAATTGATCTTTTTTGTTACGAAACTGATATGGAATGTTAATTGAGGAGGGAGAAGCCGGGCACCTATTTCTTCTAGCTCCTCTTAATAGTTAATCAATGGTTTCTTTTAGTGCATCAGAACTTCTGTAATCATTGTAAGTCAGTACAACAGCCGAGACACTAGCAAGCTCATTTAAGTTATGACTTTAAAGGCACTGCCTTGTGAATTAGGTTCTCAGCAAGTTCTGAGCAAGATAAAAGAAAAATATAGCAGCTTATATTTGCCACATGTGACTGTTTATATAGATATCTGACCTTATGGCAGATCTGAAAATATTTAAAATGACAGTCAATTGATTCATTCTTTGCCAAACAGGTGCCAGGCATAGTGCCCAAGTTCAAATGCCATAAATATGGGCTACTGTAATCTTATGAAGAATTATCTTCCTGGAGCAAATTGTCAACAGCAACTTGAAAGGTTAAATGAGAAGCTTGGGGGTCAGTGATTTCATGTCCATGGCGGAAGAACCATTTGGACAAAGAGGAGGAAAAGGTTGCATGGTTTCAAGAATATAAGTAAGGTCACTGACTTGCCTATCTGGAAACTGTTGAATTGCTGTAGTTCTGCGGAACGTATTTTCAGCAACAACAGCAGAAGGATAAATTTGCTTTAGCAGTCAGAAGTGTTAAAAAGATGAATTAATCCTGTACGCAACAGAAGGAAACAGTGCCCGGTCCTGTGCCCCTCACCATTGTTCCTGTGCTTGAGCCCGTTTTTCACATGCAGGTGGGGACAAGCTGGCAGGAGGGGCACCAGTTACGTAATACCAGCTGAAATAGCCCAGGCCACAGATAATGACATTTGCAACAATAGTAGCAAGGGGAAAGGGTCATTATGGGATCAAAGAGGACATATTTGAGAACGATGCTCAGGGTAGAATGGACAGGTGGTAGTTTATATGGAATGTGAAGGACTGCCACCCAGGAAGGCTCGACACTGTCTACTTCTAGCTGGATGCTGGTGCTGTTTAATCAAGATGGACAACCAAGGAAGAGGAGATTTGGTGAAAGTGTCTCTTTAGAACAACCAAATATTGCTTAGAAGGGTTGGAAAGACACACGCCCTAAATGAGCTAGAGATTCAATTTCACTTGTACCTCATTTGGAAATTTACTTTGTGCTTGTACACCTAGATAAGTACTTAGTCCCCGGGTGGCTCAAATGGTTAAGAGTTTGACTACTCGCCCAAAAATTGCTTGAATGCACCCAGAGATATCTTTGAAGACAGGCCTGCCGATCTACTTCAGAGAGACCACAGTCACAGAGACCTTAGGGAGCAGTTTGACGCTGCCCTCATGAGGATGCCCTGAATTGGTATCAACTTGATGGCTACGAAGAACTGGAATTCACCCCACTTTATTTCACTCCATCTGTCAGGGAGGTGACTGCTTTAATAGTCTTCAGCCTGGTAATTGATAGTGATCCCTCCTCCTGCTCACAAATTTTTTTTGGCCATAGCTATTTCAATACTCCTCATCCCAGAAAGTAAATATGCTGTGAAGTTATAGGGTTTCCTCTCAGGCATCCATTCTTTTTTTTTTTTTTTTAATTTTTTTGGGGGGACGTCACTGCCTGTGGTGGTCGTGGGAGCTACCCAGTGCTGCTCCTGAGAGCCGCCGCTGCATTTGAACTGCCAAGCCCGCGGGCCACAGTCCTGCACTCAACTACTTACGCCACCGGGGCTCAACCCATCAGGCATCCATTCTTTGCTTGAAGAACACAAAGCAGGAAAGATATTTTGGTGTTTCCCTCCTGTGAGGTGCTGTGCTAGATGCTGTGTACAGGATCCCTGCTCTTTTGTAAAAAAAAAAAAAAAGCAGCTCCAGGATTGATGTAGCTGTCATCTTCTCATTACATCGATGAGTTTTCCAAAACTCACTGTCATTGCATGTGGTCCAAATTCACAGCAGTGCTCCAGGACAGAAAAGAACTGACAGAGTAGGGTATCCTAGACTGAGCTCTTTATGGAAACTGACTTCCTCATCTTTCTCCTGCATTTCAAGCTGGTGGACTCAAATGCTGACATTTCATAACAACATTTTTAGTTGTTTCCCCCCCTTAACCATTTTATTAGGAGTTAATCCAGATAGCATACATTTCATAGTTCAAGCACATCAAGCAGTATTGTAAAATTGCTACCACAGTTTCAAAACATTTTCTTTTTTCTTGAACCCCTTGACTACCTCCAAACATCCCCGGTGCCCCCTCATTTCCCCACCCCCACCCCTCCCAGGAAACCTTATTTAATGGTTATCTCTATAGTTTCATCAATCCTGGATGTCATATACCCCCAAACAGCAAAACACATAACAGAAATTCAAGAAGGCTATCTACAATGACAAATATATCAGAGATAAATCCTGATATGAAAAACAACAACAGCATCAACAACAAATAGCTATTGCAAACCAGATCAAGCCCAGAGTGTATCAGAGGGGAGATCAAGTGACAAGATTTTAACCGTTCAAATCAGGTTTATCATTTTAATCTGCTATAGTCCTGTCTTCCGTATTCCCATCCCTCCACTATGATTAGAGGGAAATCACCAGTGGGTTGTTTTCTGTGTTGATCTCACACATGTATTTTGGCCTTCCACTGTCATCCATAGCCTTCTGCAAACCAGAATCTTACAATTTAGGTTCTGATCCTAATCTCTCCTTCAGCTTTGGATTATATGATTTACAGTCCTTAGGTTGTGGGTGTTGCTATGCTACTGCCATGTGGGCTTGGTTGACATCTCACTCAGATGGCTGCTTGTTTGGAAACAAGCCTTTACGACCCCAGACACTATTCCATCTGATAGCCGGGCACCCGCTTCACCACACTTTGCTATGGCACCCATGTCTTTTGTTTTCTTCCTGAGCGTAAGCATAGAGCCAGGCCATGACGTAAGAACTAATCGTTCTGAGATTGGAGCTAGGATTAAGTGCAAGCCCCAAATCCACTCCTGAATCTCTGTGTTTTATCTGTGGCCCCCATATTCTCCAGGGAGATGATCGATCGGGTTCCCTACCATCAGTTAACAAGGAGGATTCTGAGGGGAGCCAGATGCCGCTGAACATCCGGACCACTGTGCTGCCAGGGCTCCTTGAATGAATCTTACTCAGGGGCACCACGTAGGTGCTAGTTCACAGTAACCCCACAGGACAGGGGAGAACCGGCCTTGAGGGGTTCCGACTCTTTCCCCCAGAGGAGTCTTAGAGGTGCACATATGATTGACCACAGGCTCACTGACTGTTCACCTGGACTGTGAGTGAAGATGTGCAACAGGGATTTCAGAAGGGGCTCCTCCCTGTTCATGTCTGTGAGCACTGGTGAGATGTCAGTCTCCCATTGGCTTGCTTGTATCTCCCATAATGTGTGGATCAGGATTCCTTCCTAGAGTGGTTCTCACAGGTTCTGCCAGGTGTCTTTTCACAGACAGTACTCAGCGGTGCCTTACCTACCCTCTGCGCTCCATGTGACAGAATAGTATCTGGATTGTGTTTAGCTTATTTGGTCTGCCCTTCCTGCCCTCTCCCCATTAGTACTGTGTTAGTCCGGAAAGACTAGAAAAGCAAATGAATAAGCATTCATATGTATATGTGAGTTTTATATAAAGGGTAATTGTACATTAAGAAAACATCTCAGTCCCGTCCAGATAAAGTCCATAAGTCCAATATTAGCCCATATATCTGACAGTGATCTACAAGGTCCTTCAGACTCACTAAACACATACAATGATGCCAAATGCAGAACGAGTCTGATGGGGTGCCACACCCTGGTCCCAAAGTGTATTTTTGATATTTCCTTGGGACTTCCTTTCTCTGCTCCCCTTGCTGTTCTGTTGTGCACCCTTAGTGTGTGAGGGGTGAGGGTGTGGAGGGGTCAGATCGGGCTCAATTCCCACACTGTGTCTCCAGTGTTTTCCCCTGTAGGACTATGGGTCAGCGAGGGATGTCATGTGTCCTAGTGGGGCAGACTATATTGTCCAATCTGTGCGTTGGCTGCTCTGAGCAGGGATATCGTCCTCAAGGCACGGTGGGCCAGGGTGTGCTCCACTCTCTCTTCCGCCCCCTTAATTTGCTCCTGTGTGCCCTCCCAGACTTGTCAGGCACCATCCATTTACTGGCACTTGGAACTAAGCAGACCCGCAGAGGCCGGCAAACATCTTTGGATTGCCTAGTGGATGGAAGTCATGAATGACAATCATGTTGCCATTGGTTTTCTCTTGGCCAACATGGGAAGAGTACAAGCAGTCACTAATAACCCTTTTTGCACCTGGATCAATACCTCCGGTGAGGTTGACATGATTTGTCAAGCTGTCCCCTGGACCAAACCTCTCCCCAAAGACGATTTTTCAGATGAAAGTCTCATTTTTCTCAGTGGTCCTCAGCTGGGGTATGTGGGTTGTGCATTTAATAATCCTAGTTGTTATTATTTCTGCTTGCTTGTATATACCCTGTGTTATGAAGTTAGTTACCCTGGAGGCAGACAGAGCCTGCAGCCAGCTCTCGTTCACGAATGTCCAAAGATAATCAGAAAAGTATTTCTTTAGACCTGAAAGGGTGGATCCAAATAGGTGCACCCAAACTTCCCTTGCGCTCAGCCTGGTCGACTTTTCCAACCAAGCCCCCTGTGTGTGCTGGTCAGCAGGCGCCAGCCCAAAGACTGAGGGTCGGCCTGCCTTGAGTGGGAATAGGTGCAACTGACTGCAGGGGAGATGGAAATAAACAAAGAGCACGGGGAGGGCTCATAAGATTTTTAATGCACGTTCATTTGTCTCATGATGTGCCTTAGCAATTAAAACAAACCCTGTAAATGATTAGTCTGGTTTGGAGATCAGGTTTCGAATACCTGTAAAGGAGTAACTATACAGAACCATGTATGTCTGAGTCCTGGGGAAAGTTAGATTAAACGGCCAAGGGGCACTACCCAGGGAGGGCTGGGTCATGGGGGCCTACTGTCGCCAGAGGAAGACTTTATGTCCACTAACGGATACTCTCCAGCTGGGATTCAATGTTCTTTCCAGATGGCCCCCTTTCTTCAACCACAGGAAGACTCTCCTCACTTCTTTCCTGGCAGGAGGCACCCAGAGGAAGCATTCCCTCCAGCTCCTCGAGGTCGCCGATCTCCTAGGAAAACTGGGTACCTAGTCAGAGTCCTTGGACTTAGGGTGGTGGCAGTCAGAGGTCTGGCTTGTTCAGGTTCTCTGGAAAACCGGCTAAAGACACTGAGTCAGGCCCGAATCAGGCACATGTTTGTCCTCGGCTCTTTTAGAAAAGATATGTGATTTCCAATTATGCAATGAGTGGGATGCAAAGAAAGGGAGGTAATGGGTCAGTGTCAAAGGAGCCCTGGCACTGCAGTCATCAAGCACGTGGATGGGAACTGACAGGCAGCGGTTTCAATCCCACTGTCTACCCTGTGGGAGAAAGATGAGGCCATCATTAACCGCTTTGTTGCTGCCTCCCATTTTTTTTCTTCAGCCTCCCAGACTCACCTGCTAAAACCCTCTGGGGTGCACGTATGGCTAAGAACTCACCGGGGCGTTCATGGAAAGGTTGGTAGTTCAAGTCTACCTAGAGGCCCTTCAGGAAACATAGGCCAGTGAACACCTGACAGAGGGTAGCTTTTCTCTGACACAACACACAGCGGGAGTCTTGGAATCCACTTCAGGGCACAGGGGCTTTTCAATTCCCCGCCCCCCCACCCCCATCATTCCTGTCTGCTGTGCTGGCTTTCCTGCTTGTGTGCCCACTCGCTCTGCCCACGAGGGCGTCAGGCAGGCTGGTTAGGTTCTGGAAGTGGACTTGTTGACACAGGAGGAGGAGAACACCATTCCCAGGGAAGGGCTGTTTGTTGTCCACGTCAGAAGCCACCCTTGTCACGCCTTATGTGAGAACCAAGACAACCGTGGTTCAAAGGGCCCGGCTTGAGGCGGAAAATGCTGGATTGTGTTCCTGCAAAACAATTGAGTCTTGAGACACCCCCAACTCTGACCTGGTGTCAGGAAGGGCAAGGGAAGCTTGAGAGGAGGGGGCAGGGGGGCAGCTCATTGTTTCAGGTGATCGCATCTGGCAGTTCGTGTGTCTGTTTTTTCAATCAGGTAAAGACAACACTTCCTGTTTAGCTTAGCCAGAGAGGGGAGAGAGTGGAATTCAACTCTCCGCTGGAGGTTGCAGAGACTCTCAAGACTGGAAACCGTCTGTGGCCCCTGCTTAGGACAGTGAACCCGCCCACTCCCGTGGGGAACTTTCTGAGGAAGGTGGAATTTCCTTTTCCCTTTATGTTGCACTGTAATCATTGGCATCAGATAATCGCTGAGTTTCTCCCCTCACGGAACCCTCCCTGCCTTTAAGTCAATGCCCACCCATGGCAACCCCATCTGGCAGGGGACACTGCCCCCGTGGCTTATCGAGATTGCAACTCTTTATGGAAATAGAAAGCCCTATCCATCTCCCTTGGAGAGGCTGGTGGTTTCGAACTGTGGACCTTGTGGTTGGCACGCAGCACGCAGCCCCCCATGATCCTGCGTCCTCTCATGTCTTTGTGCCCCTCTGCTCGATCAATTAAAAAAAATTGTTGGCAGCCAATATACTTCCTGATCATGGGTATTGCATCTCTTACAGAGCACAACCCCAAAAAGACAGGGATGAAATCATAAGTCATTGTAGCAGAGCAGCTCCTGCCCACAACTCCCTTGGGAGATGTCTGTGATAGGCAGTCCTGAAGAATTCAGCCTTATGACTCCTCTGCTGGGGAAGATGAAAGCCGAAAGGATAGAGGGATTGTCATGCCATCAAATGCGGAATGTGCTGTCATTACGAGAGCACACTTTGGACCTGCTCTAGGGAGGGTCTGGGCCCTGGAGAAGGACCTTGTGCTTGGTAACTAGCGGATGGGCGAGCAAGAGCAAGGCTCTCGGTGAAATGGACGGACACATGGTTGCCACAGTGGACTCGCAACGCCTAGAGTGTGTGGATGCTGCTGGGTTTTGCTCGGCTGCACGCAGGGTCACTCTGGGTCGGAGTCAACGTGGTGGCCTCTAGTAATATAAAGAGCCTGCCCAAGGAAGGGTGGCGTAGCACGAGGATTAATCAGGGCGGAGGGGAGAGGGCAGAGAGCTACGCTGTGTGTGCAGCTGGTAGGGATAGGGACAGTGAGAGACACTAGGACTACCTTTCAGATACAGATCCTTCTGAGGTCTGGCCAAGGTGTTGGCGTTTTAACTGTCTTAGAAGGTGATTGATAACTAGTTGCCAAGCTGATCAAGCTATGGGAGCACACACATACACATGATGCATGTGTTATTAAGAGAACGTACTTTGGACATGTTATCGGGAGCGACCTTTCTCTGAAGAAGGGACAGGTAAAAAGGTTGCCTTGTGTCTCCATCCCAATACATGGTACCTCCCTGTGTAGCAGAACAAAACACAGCTCAACCCAGTATCCATTGAAAAGACCCACTGGACCATTGTGACCACAGAGTTTCCATGAACTGATTTTTCCACAGTTGATCATCAGGCCTTTCTTCCTCATCTCTCCTGGCCTGGGGGCTGCCGGGAAATATGCTCAGCATATTGATGTTGATGAACGATACTCTCCCCCTTTCTCTGACACCTGGGAGGGGCGGTGGTTATGAGCAGAAGCAGGGCCTCCTTCATGGAATCAAAAAATCCTAGCACACTAGTTCACCACTGCCCTGGTTCTTTCCTTAGGAGGCGGCAGCAGAGTCTTGCGTGGAGGCACTGTGCGTGTTTTAGAAGTTTGAAATGTAGCTTTTTGCTCTGCTATCGCAGATTCCCATGGAAGACGAGCTCTTAATTCTTGCTCTTCGTGCCACGTAAATACGTGTATACTTATTTGGCTATGGGATAGGATTGTATGTATCATTGTATAGGTGTGACAGAAACCAGAGGCTATTTACTCAGACAAAGGACTAGAAACCCTTTAAGTGCCTTTAAGGACTAGGCATTCTAACAGGCAGGCTGGAGGCTCTATATCGGATTACAACCCCCTGAGGCAGCCCTTTGTGATTGTGTACATCCCAGGAAGTCCTGGACCTCCCACATGTGCTGGGAGCACCCAAGACGGGCTTTTGACTAAAGCTTCTAAATGGGCGGCCCAAAGAGGAAATCCAGCCAGAGGATGTGATGGCGACATGGTTAGTTAGCCTTTGGTGTCTCAGGTCCAAAGCAGCCGCTAACTACGACCCAGCTTCTTTAGCAGGGAACTCTTTGCTTTAGGTGGGAGCCCTCTACAGGTGACCCTTAGTAAGAAACAAAACAAAAACCCGAAAATGCAAATTAGAGATATAGCCATTCAAGCTTGAAAGCCTCAGGTCACAAATGTATGTTTTCCCCTCTTTCAGGACTGCCCATGACCCAGGGGTGGCGGTGGAAGGAAAAGCCCTTTATTGCTTTGGGGTTTCCATAGGAGAGCGTTGAAGAGTCGGTATCATCTGGACTGTAGCAGCCCTGAGATACATTAAGCCTAGTGATAAGTACTAATGAGAATCAAAGGATCCCTGGCGGAGGCAGTGGCTACAGTGTTCAGCTGCCAGTCCCAAAGTTGCCTGTTCAAACCCACTAGCCACTGTGGGATCGGACCAGAGGAGAGTGAATGAGAATGTGAGAAGCGTAACTGTTATCACCCAATAATATGTGGTGAAATGATTAGTTGGCTGTATAAACTTTCACACACTTAAACCCATACACGAAAGCAATGTGAGAAGCAGAGCAGAGAGAGGAAGCACCATGTGTGCAGAGAGTGGAAAAGAGTGTAGTAGTACATACGAGTGGGAGGATCCTGGGTGGCATAGCCCGTTACAGTTTGGGTTAGCAGTTCAAAACCTCCAGCTGCAACTTGGGACAAAGAGGAGGCTGTCTACTCAGTCTTGGCAAACAAGAGGGACAGTTCTACTCCTGGCCAGGGAGGGAGGGAGTGATATACCAGCAGTGGTGCGTGAGTGGTGCAGTTAATGTGACCAGAAAGTTCACCAGAGGTACCTTAGAAGAAAGGCTTATTTAATAATCTACTTTCAAATGCTTGTCTCCTAAAAGCCAGTGGAAAGTGTACTTTTTCTCATTCACCCATTTAAGCACCACGAGGCTGCCTTGACGGGGTGCAATCCGGTGTTACCTACCAGAGGTTTTCAAGCTTTGGGGATCACGGACAACAGGGCTCCAAAAAATATGCAGGAAAATTCTATGATTTGTTCATTTTTTTTTTTTTTTTTTGGATATCACAGCCCTCTGGTGGTGGGAATAGGAGGCCCAGCCTTGCTGCTGGATTTGAAGCTCCAATCCAGTGGGCTGCAGTCCCACGCTCAACCACTATGCCACCGGGGCTCAGCCCAATCTTTTGATTCCATTTTTCCATAAATTTTTTGAAATCTCTTCTTATATCAAGAAAACTTATTTGTATATGTCATAACTGTGTGGAATTGTTCATTATATGCAAGTACTGTTACACTACAGTTATTATAAAATACACATTTCTGAACACCAAGCGAAGTAAGGATTTTAAAATCTTCATGGAATAAGAATAGTTCTGCTCTTCCCAAAGTATGTTTTTTGAGGGGAGAGCGGTGTGATTAGATCGGCTTGGTTCTGTTTGAAAATCTGATCCAGTGAATCAGCCGTCCGAATTCAGTGGATTTTCCTGCTTGTTTTAATGGCTGTTGGCGCAGAAACTTGCAGCCTCATGTTCTTTGAAATAGTGGCATATGTGGTTGGCCAACTTGACTGGCTAGATTCTCAGCTTTCAGTCTCATTGACTAAGGAGACACATGTTTGTTTTTGCCAAAAATCCAGCTGGTGCGGCTTTCTTTGCCCTGAAGTCAGGGACATTTCTGTCTTTCCCTTGTGTTCCTCCTTTCTCCTCATGAACACAAAATAGCTTCTTCTGTTCCACTCAGTCCCAAACCCCAAGTAACAACCCCAGCAGGTTATTTTGCTCAGTAAAGTGTTCCCCTGTGTATGCATGTAAGTTTCCCTAAATGACACACCTGAAAACGCCGACTGGAAGATGCCCTCGCCTTCGTGGAAAACGGAGTTTCTGTCTCACCGGGTAGTCCACACGGCGCTAGTCTGAACCATGTCATTTCCTTATTTGGTCCACTCCTCTTTAGCATCGAGGAACCAGACGAGAAAGATCCATTGGGAGTGGCCGGTCCACTCTCTCCCTGTCTGACTGTTCAGTGGTGCTTGCTTGTGTTGATTTGCCGGGTGTGCCGGTAGGCCACCTGACGATGTGGTGTGCCTCCGTTCAGTTACTATGGGAGACGGCAGGCTGCTGCCTCACTCCGCGCGGGGGAGTGGAAGCTGCAGTGCTCGGAGTGTGCTGAGTGCTTGCAGATGGAGGACCGAGCTGCCCTCGCAGCCCCTTGGGTGGTCACTGCATGCTCTTCCTCGAGGCTCCTTCACGGGCGCCGGTTGCCAGGCGACCCGGCCAATGAGGGTCAGCCCCCACGCACCTCGCTTTGGAATAGACTGCTGTCTTCTCTGGGCAGACCGTGCAGTCGAGGGCCGGTGGTGGAGGATCAGCACAGGTGGGCCTGGGAGGAAGGCCAAGCCATCATCAGCTCATTAAAGGCCACCCCTCCATAGTTTATTTTA
The DNA here is from genome assembly GCA_004026705.1 of Nesogale talazaci. NCBI lineage: Eukaryota > Metazoa > Chordata > Mammalia > Afrosoricida > Tenrecidae > Nesogale > Nesogale talazaci. The sequence goes on from PVJH01007222.1 coordinate 26,576, forward strand.
ATATTGAGGACAGGAAGAAGCCAATGCAGGCTTCTAAGCAGGAAGTGCATAAACCTAAGCGAATAGAGTATTGAGATACACCCAAGCGCAAGGACACGATTCCCACAGTCGAGGGGCTATATCAAGGGTGAGGGGCCTTGGAGCTCTCGGTTCAGGGGTAGCTGAGAAGGTGAGTCAGGGAGGAGAGGTGACAGGCGATGGTGAGTCCAGGGGAAGCCATGGTAGGGGGACTCATTCGCAGAGCTGTAAGAGGAGAAAGGGAGGAGTCCAGTTAGGGTGGAGCAGGAGTGATGCTGCATTTGGTTTAAGACAACGGTAGGATGTTCTTGTGGGACACTAAGTGGTTCTGCCTCCCATGAAGTTGGCTGCTAAGGTCGGTAGCAAGTTCAAGGAGGTGCTTTGGACTAGATGAACGGCAGCAAATGAGCGTTTGCTGAAGTCTCAGCTGTTGAGTGGATGGACTTAGTCCGGTGACTCTGGTGGGTTAAGAGAGGAAAACCTGGAGCAGAAGCCAAAAAAGCACCATTAAAGGACAAAGAGCCGGCGGGGGGGTGGGGTGGGGGAGAAGACTGGAAGAACACTGATGGTACAGCCCCATCGACAGAGACGTTGGAAGTTCTGCGGAAGAACCTTCTGACGACCGAGGCTCAGTTTCTGAACACTGCCCTTTGTATACAGCCACACTGTGACAAGCCCATGCCAATGGGCACCTGCATGTTCCCAGTGTAGGATGAACAGATTTCAGATTTGCAGATGAAGAGAGACTTGGAAGAAAGGTCTGGATGCCTACTTCTGAAATATCATTCAATGAAAACCACATAGGCCACGAGAGTCTGATCCATGAGAGATGATGGGAATGACCTGAGGTGGTGTGTGGAGTTGCCGTGAGTTGGGGGTCAACTGGATGGCAGATAATAACAAGTGCCTTCTCTAAGCCTAAGAAAGAAAAGAGGAAGGGAGAAAGGAAGAAAGGAAAGAAGGAGAGAAAGAATTCCAAGCAGGACCGAGTGGCCATTGTGTTGGACTGCAGAGGCTCAGCCCAGGGAGGACTGAGTGGTTGATGGGGGGCCCTGCTTCACCCAGATTGCTGGAGGCTTTGTTGATAGGATTCATTGAGCAGAAACACATGGCTCAAAGGGTTCCTATGAAGATTAAAGACTAAGGTGGTGACAGACCTTTAAGGAGGATAACCATGGCTAGATAGCACCGTTTCCCTCTAATACAGTTAAAAAAAAAATCACTGGAGAGCCCACCTAATCATTCAGGGCTCATGTTGGCCACATGCTGAAGTCCATTTAAAGTTTCACCAATGGTTCGCTAGGGTCCAAAAGGGTAGAGCTTTATACCTATAAGGTCAATACCTTGGTTAGTTTTCCTGGCCTTGCTGTACATGGAAGTATTGATGCCAAGTTCGTGTCAACATTTGAGCAGCCTGGTAAAAAGTCTTTCCATCATGCCACCAGGCAAATGTTATTTTTGTTCTGACCTGGCTGTGTTTTCACCATTGTTACTCTGTGCTCAGTACCTGGTACTTGTATGCGTTGAACCAAATGCTTGAGGCTAGTCATGTCGGAATGCGGTCAGACCTCAGGGAGGAGGAACTTCAGGAGGCAGGGATTTCTGCCTTTGAACAACACCGCACCACCAAACAAATGCCAGACCAGCATCGAGAGTAGCCAACATTGTCTGCAGCGACACTTTGTAGATGATTCAGATTTGTTTCAGGTGCCGATATTTGCTAGATGTCTGTCAGGGAGAATCCTTGGCTGGAGCAAACCATTAGGCCGTTGACAGCTAACCCAGAAGCACCTACAAGTAACGCCTCATGATCTACTTCTGGAAAAACCACCACCCTGGGAAACATAGTTCTGTTCTGATACACACACACACACACACACGTCATGTCTCTGTGAGTCTGAGTCAACTGGCTGGGTTGGAGTGTGTTATCTGTGTGTGTATGTGGGAAGCCCATTGTACACGATTCATTGTACACGATCAGAATGGAAACACTCTATGACCGTACCCTTTACCTAACTGTACCAGGAACCGAGAAGAAACATACCAGCCATGAATGCTGTCGTTTCAGTCATATGTAAAGAAAAATTTTTTCAAACAGTAGTTTGACCAGAGGACGTTACCTGTTGTTGTTCAACCCCTACCTCCTCAATTCCAATATCCAAGATCACCATTAAAGGCTTGAAGACTTCCGGTAGTCTTCTTTGAGAATTCCTGAACACTTTGTTTGTGCTCCTGCAGAACCCATACATAGACCCAAAGTCAGTCATTCGGAAAGAATGACTTTGTGGTTTCGAATAAGGACATGTGGACTCCAGGGTTGAATCCTCTCACCACACTTGTCCGATCCATTTGCTGAGAAGTAATCTCCCTAGGCCTCCATGCATCAAGAAGGATGCGGCACCGATATTGGAGAGAGATTCATCAGGAACCTGTGATATGCAGATAAGACCACCTTCCTTGCTGAAAATGAGCAGAATTTGCAGCTCTAACCAATGAAGATCAAAGATTGCATCCTGTCCGATGGATTCCACTTCATCCTGAAGAAAACAAAGCTCCTTACTCCTGGGCCACTAAGTAACAGAACAACAAGCAGAACAAAGATCCCAGCTGTCCTCCTTCTCATTGTATGTGACTCCAGTCAACCAGCGGGCCTTAGGAAATCAAACCATGTCGGGCACATCTACTGCCAACAGCTTCCTTTAATGTGATTGTCAAAAAAATTGTCACATTGACGATTGGAGTCACCTGACTCACGCCACGATGTTTTCATTGGCTCCTATGCTTATGAAACAGGACAGTGAATCAGGGATATCAGAAGGACTGGGGCCTTTGACTCATGGGGCCGGAGAAGAATATTCAATGCACCATGGACTGCCGGAAGAAGAAGCATCTGTCTTGGCCAGAAGCACAACCAGATGTTATCATCAGGACGGACCAGCCCCTGGAGATAGGATGTCATGCTTGATAACGTAGAGAGTCAATGAAGAGAGGGAGACCCTGGACAAGATGGAGGGACACATGGCTGCACATAACCAGGATTGGCAGGCTGGTGCAGGACTAGACGGTGTTTCATCCTGGTGTAGGGAGAAGGGGCAGTCCCTGCTCCACAGCATGCAGTGTTTTGATCTCACCCAAAGCCATCAGCTTTACACCCATGTTTGGTTGATGGATACAGATGTGCTTCCATTTTGAATGTGTTTCACCCCCAGCAAAGAAAGTGGGGCGCGCATCTGCTCATGCCTGTGGCAGGTAGGGAAGAGGAACTGACGGGTTATGGAGAGATCTGATCTACTGACAGTGAAGCTCTGCATGTCCCCACTCCATAGACTCAGGTGTTGGGAGAAAGGGGTCCATATCTTGCCTAGGAGAACAATGGTGCTCTAGCAGCCCTCCGTGGTGAATTTACAGCAGGAGTACTGTGGGTAGAACAGAGTGAGAAATGAAGCCGTGTGATAGGATCAGCTGTGGCAGACTGAAACCTCAGCTCTGCAGGGCCACCTTGGGAAGGAAATGATCATGCAGATAGGAGATAGGAGACGGGGATGCAGCCAGGCCCAGAGGGACAGTCTGTCATGATCTGAAAGACAGACATTGGACTGCCATGTTGCTGGGCCAGTATCAACTTTCTCCATCTTTCAAACGTGGTGTGGGTTGAAAATGTGACATTGCTGTGTGCCAAACAGTGCCTGTTTTGACAAACATGACCGCCCTTGTTCCACTGAATCAACATGCCATTTTTAATAAGGAAGTGCCGTGTTTATCTTTTCTTTCTAGCCAGGGAAGTTCTTGCATAGTAATTAACGTGTAGGCACTGGGGAAATTGGCCTTCCCTTTGTGCTGGGCGTCTCCTCGTGGAATGGTGGTAAGCAGAGGCGCTGGCCTCAGAATTTTCCACAGGGAAGCTATCAGTTGGGAGCCAGGAGGCCGTTCCTGTACCTTGAATCAGCAGTGTGGAATCCTGAGGTGGAACGCTGTGGGAGGCCGGCTGGTGCACCTTGGGACCCTACCCTTCTGCGGCTGCTGGACAGCTGTCGTTCTGTGCCTCGGGCCTCGTATCTCTCTTGGCTTCGCTACAACCTTTCTCACGACTGCTCCCGGCACCCTCTGCATGCTTTTAGTGGCACTACCTGTCCTAGGAGGTTGAACCATGAACTCGTCCTTTTTTAAAAAAGCAAAGCAAAACAACTACCAAAAGGTCAGAAATGTTTAAATATGAGAGCATTCATGTACAAAGCAAACGGTTGCTTCTCCAAAACAGTGTGTCATGGTGGCAAGGGGCAGGGTTCTGGGGGCTGGTGTCCCCGTCGAGACGAGTGTTACCCGACTCTGTTAGTGTGTATTTCCAAACAGTGGCCAAGCAAGGTGCCTAGTTCTTCCTCCTCCCTCAACCTGGCTTTTTCTCCCAAATAGGAAGGCAGAAAAAGCCCTCAGGCATCCTCCGTTGCAAAGGGGGGTGGGGGTGGGGAACACATGAAATGACATCTGGCACGCTCATCCGCCTTTACAGAGAGTCTGAAATTGTATTCTCGGTTGGGTTTGGGTCTGTTTCACCTGCCGGGAGGCCTAGCTTTTATCAACTGCTAAGATGGGCAGGCTGGGCACCATGAACCAACCAGCCCTGCCCCATGCACTTCTCAGACCTGCACCAGTTGCGTCTACAACTCAGCGAGAATGCACGCTGGTCTGTAGGACTGGACTGACTCTTGGATGCCACAGTGAGGGTGGGAAAGAACTTGGCGTCAGCAGGAGGCAGTCTCCCTCCTCCAGGGATGCACGCCTAACGGTCGAAACCCGTAACCCCAGGTCGGGGTCTTAGCCCTGCAGACATGGCCAGACATGCATACGTGCATGCTGGCCGCATGCTTGCTCCCTCACACTTAAATGTTGATTAAATGCTGGTATCTACAGACGAGAGAGTATCCATTCCCTCCATGGTGTTTATCATGGGGTGGAGCTGAAACCAAAACACGAAAATCAGTGTCCCTTCAAGGAGCACTGAGAACAAAGCATGCAGTTAGGCTGTAGCCACAACAGCCCCAAACCAGGAGTGATGGAGAGCTGGGCGGGGTCTAGCTCGCTCCAGGAGGATTCTTCTCCATTGACAGCAGATGAAGTTAGCAGCTTGCTTTCTTGGGCTTAACGTCGTGGCACCTGCCAGACATGGTCAGTTTTGTTTATTTTTTTAAACTGTAAGTTTGTGGAATCTGTACCGAGCTATTGGTCAATTGTACACGATTTTTAACTCTGTCATAATACTCCGTACTTCATAGTCCACAGTCTAGTGTAGCTATAACTTTTATATGTATGCACTGTGGGAGTGGGGGGGGGGCAGGAAGTATCACACTTTGTTTGGGTATCTGGAGCCAAGGCTACAGTGTTTCTAAGGTGTGTCTGCCCGGACACCCAGGCCAGGAGATTGCCGGTTCCTCTGAACTGGACTACCAGGAGTCTTACCAGGCTGCAAATGACCCAATAGTAAGTGACATATTGGCCAAACCCCCAAACTTTTCTAGTTGTAGGGGGTCTCAGGATAATCATAATAAAAATGTTTGTGTTACTTGTCTGCACTCGTCTTCCTCCTAAACGGTGATCACGTTCATCCAGTGTGTTTGTCAGACCCCTGCTGTGCGTGTACGAGCTCTGGTGGCACCGAGGTTACATTGGACTGTGATCAGAGCGGTCAGCAGTTTGAGACCACCAGCTGCTTTTTGAGAGAAGGACGGGACTTTCTATTCCCATAAAGAGTTCACCTCAGAAGCTCATAGGGGCAGTTCTACCCTGTGGTAAAGGGTCTCTGGGAGTTGACTCGATGGCAGTGAATTTGATTGGGGGGAGGACATTGCTTTTCTTACTTTTTTTTTTTTTTTAATTCTGTGCCGGGTGCTGCCCTAGGTACTTGGGAAGTAACAGTGAGGAAAAGCAAGGACGAATTCTAGGCCCCATGGAGGTGATCTTCTGATGGAAGACACAAATCATAAGCCACAACCCATCCGCTGCCATCAAATCAATTCCTAATCAGAGCAAAGTGGCAGGAGAGAGCAGAACGGCCCCTGTGGGTTTCCAAAGCTGTGAATCCTTAAGGAAGGAGCAAGCTCGTCTTCCTTCAGGAGCGCTCCTGGTGGCTTCGAATGGCTGACTTTGTAGTTAGCAGCCCACTGCATGGCCCACCCTCAGGGTTCCTTCCAATAAGTCACAGACGTGCTACATGAGATAGTCTGCACAGAGTTCACGGTCAAGGGCTATGGTGAAAGAGTAAGTGGGGGTGGAGGAGGCTGGGAGACAGGTTGCAATACCAAACGGATGTTGAAGTGAGGCCTCGTAGAGAAGGCGACGGGCTTGAAAAGACTCAAAGCATAAGGAAGGAAACTCGTGGACAAGGGAGGTGGAGAGGAGAAGGTGTGCATGGCAGCCTGAGGCTGGGGTCTCCGAGGACACAGTTCTGGGGGGAGCCCTGTGAGAATACAGGACAAGGAAGGTATGGTGGACTAGATTCTGTAGAGAAGCAAAGCCAGTGACTGACATGTATGAGGGGAACCCACAAAGAATGGAATTTTTCTTGCAAAGCTATGTATTTACTTTTTTTTTTTTTGATGAAACAACCATACCACCTTCAAAGCACTCTCCTTTACACTTGATGCATTTGTCAAATCTGTGATTCTATTCTGGAAACATTTTTTCAGATTCATCTCTTGGGATGACTGACAGCACCTCCCTCATTTCTTTCTTCATCTACAAATAGCTATGTTTTCATGTCCCTGTTCATTCATGGAAACAAAAAGAAGTCACATTCATTGAGGTCAGGTATGTGGGGCAAGGGAGGCAAGCTGGATTTTGTCAAAATCCGGCACACTGAGATGACTGCGTGAGCAGGCGCATTGTCCTGGTAGCAAAACCAGTCCCCCATCTGCCACAAATCAGGCCTTTTTTGTTACACACTGTTACACAAACTATTTAGAACCTCTAAAGAGAAAGCGTGGTGAACAGTCTGACCTGGTGGATTGAATCCCAAATGCACTAGAGGTGGGCATTTTTGTCCGTTCGGAAAGTTGATGGACATCCAGACCGAGGATTGTCATCATTCGGCATTTCATCATGGGGCTTAACATCATGGCACCTGCCAGACATTGAACCCACTTGTACACTTGGGTTTTCCCACAGTGCTGTCCTTGTAAGGTGTGTTCAATATCATGATGGCTTCTGTGACATCTGCCCCAAACAAGAAGCGAAATTTCATGGCTACATGCTGTTCTCTTAAATCGGCCATCACAAAAAATGAGGTTTGAGCACAATGCTGCTCTCTTCTTCTTATGACTAATTGGTGGCTCAGGACAGACCCCCTTATGGAGTTGATTGCCTTGTGGTGGCTCCCATCACAGGGGACTACTAGGCCTCAGTTATAAAACCACCGAAAATCCACTTGATCCAGCCAAGTCCACACAGGCCAAAGAGACAGTAAGGACATGGATCACGAAAGACCAGGATCGTTATTGGATTAATAACTTGAAGGTTATTTCTAAAGTCTTTTTCTCCTAACCCTTGATTGAATTAGTCTTTTGCTGTGCAAAGACACTAAAGCCTTTGTATTCTATTCACCCATGCTGGTCACTTGAAGTGAACTCAATTGGATGAAAGCTAGAATTGTGCCTGTCTACCTCACTTATGTATCCCTTGGTGCGCTGGAAGGCATTGGACACACAGTTGTGGGATGGATAAGTGATACATCTTTGGAGGGGAAAGCCTCCTGAAAACTAGCAGGTGGTTTCGTCTTGTAACTCTGTTGGCCTTTTCTTTCTGTTTTTTTTTTCTGTCGGCCTTTTTAAGGTAATCCATTTTTACAAGTGGATATATGTTTGGTTTTGTATAAAACAGGACTCCAGTGAAGTGACTTCTGGATTGCTCCTCACTCCAGACGCAGGTTATGAAGAATGCATGTTGTCGGTATTTCCTAAGCTGCAGGCCTCAGAGCTGTGAAGTTTTGCAACAGACCCTTATGTGCATATTAAGTGTATGCGTGGTCTATAGAATGAACCAGTAAAAAGAGAGGTGGCACCCTGGGCTGCCCACCTTTATTTTTTATTTTCCAAAGGATCAACCGCTGCCAGGGTTATAAAATTATGACTTCAGACAATGTCGGCATCATTTCTAGGTAAGAAGTTTACAGAAAAATGCTGATTTGTCTGAGCACCTGTGGCCCAGAACCCAAACCTTCAACCTTGACTCTGATCCTTTTAAGCTCTCCACAGCCAAAGCTGCTGGGGAGGGATTTGGCTTAGGAACCTGAAGGGTGCCTTTCTTCCTAAAATGGGGAAAGGGAAAGATGATGTAAGTAGTCATGACCAAAGTAATGGACCCCGTGTATCTGCAAGCGGCTTGCCACCAGTTACCTGCCCTGTTTTTAATATCATGTAAGCAAATGGAATTACCAAAGGGAATAACTCCTGGGGAAAATGAAGGATGTGCAAAGTCCTCCTGAGAACATAAAGAGGATAATTATGAGGGTGTCTTTCTAAAATTGCAGGTTTGATGGCCAGTAAAAGATCAGCTAATCCCTTTGCCTGTTTGGCTTCCAACTGTACCTCATCTAAATCACAGCAAACTCTGTGGCATTTACAGCCATCCTTATGAACATGTTTGTTCCTTTGAGAATCTTCCGTGTCCCCTGGACACGTAGAGAAACTATAGCGTGGTGTGAGGCAAAGGGTGTCAAGGAGAAAAGCAGAACAAAGCACAGAGCTCGATGGTCGCCACTGCTTCTAGTCTTGGTCTTGCCAATTTGACAGCATCCTTGCTCCTGCCCTAGAAAATCCACCTCTGCTATGCAGACGCCCCCTGTCCCCCAGAAGAGTACTCACATAGCCCTGCTCATTATTCTTACATGGAACAACAAAGTTCTTCTGGGTAAAAGTGCTTGGATTCTGATACCTGACTTCACAGAATTGGGCCACCTTTGGGGACTATTTTTTGTTCCTTGATAGGAGCCTAATCAAGTGCTAGGAAATAAGGGATTCCTCAGTCTCATGGGGAATGTGGATGTCTGCCCGCTACTGTGGAAGGTGCTGACGTAATGCCTCAGCGCAGTGGGGAGAGGAGCAGACTGCGGTCTCCATACTCATTATAATAATAATAATAATAATAATAATAATAATAGCCTAACCCCAGGCAGATGAAGTCGAACTCATGGCGGCCCTTTTGTGTTTCTACCAGAACTCCACTTCCTGGAATTTGCAATGACTCTGATTTTACAGAACGAGATCACTAGGCTTTTCTTGTGGTAGTGCAAGCTGCCGCTCTCTCAGTTCATAGGCCGTTCACCCATGTGCACCACCCTGGGCTCCTCATGGTCCCCGTCAGGCCGTGAGTGTGTCAGCTGAGGCTTGAGAATGGCCCTCTGGAGAGGGGCATTTGGGGCAGAGGGAGTTGAGAGCGCAAGGAGTGCCAAGAATTTGGATATATGATTTGCGAGCAGATTGGAAGTAGGATAACGTGGGCCTCGCCTGCCTTGTTAAGGAGTGCACGCTTCCGTCTGTTTAAATTTTCTCAATGATCCCATACTACCTACACGAGAGATAATGATGTGGGAGTTATCCTTACCAAGTAAGTCTGCTAATGTTGGAATAGGAAACTGAAGGAAGAGGAGCTAGCTGAATAGAAGACAATGTGGATAATCTAAGAAAGACCAGGATCAGGACAAGAGTTGCGATAACAGGAGTGAAGACGGAGGTTTGACTCTAGAATGGGAGGCTGGAGTTTTGCATGTATCTGTCAGCCTTTTCTACAGTAACAAACACCTCTACGATCTCGGTAGTTAGAAAGAATGCCGATTTTCTGTTTGTGTTACGTGAATGGGCTGCGACTCTGCTGGCTTTCTTCCATGTTCTCATCACAGGAAACAAGCTGAAGAAAATCCCCTTGACTGAATGGATGTATGAGGGGGACACCCTCACCAGAAAAAAAAAAAAAGCTCCACCAAGCAGAGCTTGGTGCATTTTTCCCCAGTAGGTAAGCATCTAGCAACTAGTTCTGAGCTAGTGCATCCAGTAGCATTGCCTGGTAAGGTTCTCTCTGGTCAAATTAATTTTTTTATAAAAGAAGTTTCACTTGAACTTCCTTTTTTTGTACTGGTAGATTAAAGAGAACAGCATGTGGCTGTGAAATTTTTTTTTCTGCTCAGGAAAATGCTGTAGAAACTGTTGTGATGTTTAACACAACTTATAAGGACATCGCTATAGGGAAAACTCAAGAGTATGGGTGGTTTTCTTGTTTCAAAAAAGGTGAGATGTCAATTGATCACAAACCCTGTTCTGGATGTCCATCGACTTACTGAATGGGCAAAAATGTTGATTCATCGTGGATTTGGGGTTTGTTCTACCAGGTCACACTGTTAATCAAGCGTTCTATTTAGAGGTTCTGAAAACAGCATAACAGTGTGCGACCAAAAGGCTTGATTTGTGGCAGACAGGGGCACTGGCTTTGCCACCAGGACAACTCACCTACTCATGTAATCATCTCAGTTTGCAAGTTTGGAACAAAAACCAGCATGCCTCTCTTGCATCTCGCAGCACACATGTGACTCACCTGACTTCTCTCATTGGGACTTCTGTTTGTTTCCATAAATGCGGGGGGACATGAAAGCACGCCAATTCGATGGCACAGAAGAGGTGAAGAAAAAATGAGGGAGGTGCTGTCAGCCATCCAAACAGATGAGTTTGAGAAATGGTTCCAAGGCTGGAATCACAGATTTGACAAAAGTGTTAAGTGTAATGGAGGATACTTTGAAGGGGGATGAGGTGGTTTTGTCAACAATTTAAATACATCGTGTTGGAGGGAAGTTTATGATTTGGCGGTGGTACCTCTCATATATTATGGTGGCAGCTAGCTGTTGACATTGTCAACTCCCATTGAGATGGTTCTGACTCTCAGAGATCCAATGCACAGTGGAACCAACCACTTCCCGGTCCTGCACATCATTGTGACGATTGTGCTTGAATCCAAAGTGAGGCCACAATGTAAATCCAGCTCTTTAATGGCCCTCATCTTTTCCATTAACCCTTTGTCTTACCAACAGCACATTGCAGCGAGTAAATCGACCCAAGACCTCTTTAGAGGATTGAAAAACAACGCTAAGGGCTGAGGTGTGCTTGATCCAAGTCATGGTATTTTCGATGACCTCAACTGCATGGGACAGTTGACTAAATTGGACCAAAGAAGAATCGATGCATTTGAGTTAGGGAGCTGGTGAAGAATATCGAGTCCGTATCACGGACTGCCAAATAGACAAACAAATCTGCCTTGGAAAGCACAGCCGGAGTGCTCCTTAAGAGGCCAAGATGGTCAGTGAGACTTTGTCTTGTAGACTTTGCACGTGTTGCCCGGAGAAACCCGTCCCTGGAGAAGAGCATCATGCTTAGTAAAGTAGAAGGGTAGGGAGAAAGAGGAAGACCCTCAATGAAGTGGACTGACACTGCAGCTCCAACAATGGGCTCAAGCATGGGAGCACGTGTGAAGGAGGAACAGGAAGGGGCGGTGTTGTGATCTTCTGTGTCACAACCGGTGGGAACTAACTTGATGACACCTACAAGAGCAACTGCTTTTACCATCCGTGAAGCCCTTACTCCTCGAGGGACTATTCTCTCACGAGGCTGTTTCCAAAGTCCTTGAAACGACGGCTCGCCATTCTTCCTTTTAAGGCATCTTCCGGCTGTGTTTGTTCCAAGACAGATTTGTTGTTTGTCCTTCTGGCAGTCCACGGTCCTTTTGGTCTTCATCTCCAGCCCCACCACTCAAATGCACCATTACCTTACTCGTCTTCCATATTCATTTTTCCAACTTGCACATGCATATAAAGCAATGGAAACTCATGGCTTGGATCAGGCACACAACTTAGTCTTTGAAGTGACATCTTTGCTCTTTAACGATGTCTTGTGCCAGGGATTTGCCCGATGTAATAAATCGTTGGCTTTCTCCCCTGCTGTTCCCTTGAATGTTAATGGTGGTAAGACAACTTGATAACTAAGGTGGTTTCTCCATTCCTCACAATGTTTCCCCTTGGCCCAGTTGTGAGAATTCTTGTGTCCTTACAGTGAGTTTTGGATTACAATTCAATGTAAAGAAATCCATGGCGGAAAATGGGAACAGACACATTCTAAAGGGAAAACACCCATTCCGCCTTCTGCACTTTATCAGATTGCCTTTTGCCTAGACCATGTGTCAGAAGAACAGAGCAGGAGGGGACCCTGCCACACACAGACAGACGTGGAGAGATGGGCTGTTCGACAGGCCACTGGTCAGGCAGGAGGGGAGCCAAGAGAAGAAAACTGGCGTGCAGAACTCTCCAAGTGCTACTTCCCTGAGCCCTGAAGATCCTTCTCAAAAGATCTACTCACTAACTGCCTCAGCCTCACCTATCTAATCTGTAGCCACCACCTCCTCTCCCCGGTCCAAACTGACGACCGCCAAAGCCCACATTCTAACCAGGTCCTTAAAGCGTTTCTCAGACATAAGTGTAGTTTAAGAACTTCTGTCCTGGACTGTCAATTTCCACGTGTCCTATTTGAGGGTTATTTCTCAACCCCCCCCCCCCCCCCCCCCCCGCACTCTCTGACTTCTTGAGCTGTGAACTGCCCCTCTGGCAGCCCTGGATGTGCGGTACGCCTGCTTTAAAGGAGCTCGCAGACTGCAGGGTACAGCTGCTTCAATAGTGCACCCCGATATTACAGAGGAGCCTGGAGATCCCCTCCAGCCACTCAGTAGCTCTTGGATTCACCAGCCTGGCTTGAGGTCCTGTGGCCTGGCTCCTGGGGGTGCGCGGGGTGCGGGGGTGGGCTCCAGGTTCTGTCCCTGTCCTTCCATGCGGGCTTAGTTGATAGGTTACCGGTTTGCTAAGCGCAGGGCTCCTGCAGGGAGGCTCTGGACATGCAACTGCGGGAGACCTGAGGCTGCATGGCCATGCTGAGCTCCCTTGCTGCCAGCATTTCAACAGTTAACACGCCTGCGGGCCAGATAAGTGAACCCGAGCCGAATACCGGCAAAAAAAAATCAGTAAAATAAAAATCCGCCTGCCGCCGGAAAGGCCGCGAACCCTGCGCCGAAGCCGGGCCCTGCACAGAGCCAGCTCGCTCTGCTTGTAATTTGAAGAAAGGTATTGTATCCGCGGCAGGCAGCTCGGCGGTGCCCTAAAGATGGAGTTTTGCGCGCTTTCTTTGTGTGCCGAAGAGGGGCGGCCTGATAAAGAACAGGTCCCTGTCTCCTGAACCACCCCGGCCCATTGACGTGTGACAGTATGACGCTGAGCCTTATCTCCTTGCTGTACAAGGATATTGCAGAATTGTGGCTCTTTCTGAAGAGAAGCACAGGTGTGTCTGCCTCTGTGGTGCGTGGTTGATTTCCATGCGAATGAATCCTCTTTGCCTCCCGTGGCTGTCTGTGTAACGTCTTTTGTGGTTTGTGTTTGTGTTTTGCTTTAACTAGGCTGCAAATGGGCGTGGGGGTGAAAGAAAAGAGGCAGATGGGTCGAATCTGGTTTCCGCTGCTCCATTGTCAAGAAGCAGCCCGTTTAGCATTTTGTTCACGTAGACTGGGGTGGGGGGTGGGGAGGATGGGGAGAGTGCTGCAAAAACAAAACATCCCTGGTCCATCAGCACCTTAGTGCTTTTAAATCACATCCATGCTGGTCATTTGGGCATCCCTGGAATCCCATCAGAACGATTACAGAGTGTCCAGTATTCTATAGCCTATTACTGAGTGTCCAGTATTCTATAGCCAGATTGATTTCTATACAGAGTAGATACTTGTGTGTGACGTCTCGATGCCCCCCTCCTTCAATCAGCATTAGGCTGGTGGTCGAAGGTCTTGATTACTCCTGACCTGGTGTATTTTTCTGTCTAAAGACATCTTGTAGAAGTCCGATGCATGCCTCTCAGTTTATCTTGAAAGACTGCAACTGAAGTCTTTTCTCTGAAGGTCCTTTGTCTGAGATGTTTAATAGACATGCTTTTGTTGGGAAAGGAAAGAAGCAAGAGACTACTCTTGGTGAAAGGACCGCGACTTCATTGCTGATGACACCCAGGCTGGCCAGCAAGGACAGCCCCAGATTGCCTCCCACAGCTGGGCTCTGCACATGGAGGCTTCTGTTGCTGGGCGTGACTGCTGGGCGCCAGCCCCGTAATGAACTGCTCTTGCCCGGCGTGATTCGGGAGCTAGAATCTCCGCGTCCAGAGTCCTGTAGATGAGGCAACGTGCTTCCTTCACGGGGTAGGTGGCCTTTTGTCCCCCTTGATTGTAGTAGTCATGCCGGTGGGCGGCTCGAAAGAGAGGTCGTGTTGGTCTTGCGGCGACCGTGCTGTTTGAAATGAGAGCTCCTACTGGCATGAAGAAAGGGACTCACATGGCTGAGCTAGAAGAAAGGGAAATTAGAGGGACTGGGGCAGAGGAAGCTGGTAGGTTTCACTGTGTATTTCTAAGAATGGAAGCGCACTGTTTTTGAAGTAATTTGTCGGGATTACATTTTCCAGCTGGTATTTCTGCCAAAAAAAAAAAATCAATGAAATAAGTGTCTCTATGAATTTGAATGCCTTAGTCAAACCAGAGCAACCCATGCCAGCAAATATGCTTTTGAGGTTTCTGACTTGACAATGAAGATGCCGACTTGCTGAGGAAGAGAATTTCCCCCAGGTAGAAGATTCCGAAGGTTGTGAATGCTTAGATGGCCACGTGAGCAAAATCTCAGGGATTCATTTTGGGGGTCAGACTGTAAACACCTGTGAAGAGTCGGGGTCGGGTGTGATTGCTGGCCAGTATCGAAGTAAAAAATGCTGTCACCATGCAAAAGGGCTCCAGGAAATACTGCTTCAGACCATGCCTCTTCTCTGAGACCTCAGAAGCCGGTGGCGCTTTCTGTGAAGTCTAACCAGACTTTTCTCTCTTTTTTCGGGTCCTGCTATGGCTGCATGTGTGAGATTTGTTGTAGAAGAATAAGGATAGACTGCTCCACTGTGTAATGATTCTCGTGGCTATTTGATTTCCTAACGATGTAATATTTTAATTCTCATGGCTGTCTCTTAAAGAGGTTCTTAGAGTTTTTCTTAATATATGCTTTCTTCTTAAGAATAAATGGGACTCTTAACTGCCCTGAGGGAAGGGGTGTCCTGCAGAAGTGAAGGGTGGTTCCCCCAGTCTCTAGAAGCAATTTACTATTTCCCCAACCGAAAAAGAAAATTAAAAAGCATTTTGTTAGGTTTACGAAGAAGCAGTTGTTAGTACTTGTGATAATAAATCTTTCCTTAAATGTTGCTCTAGAATACTTTCAGAGGGTGGGGCATTTTATATGAGTCTTCAAAGGTCTGTGTCATGAAATCTCTAGCATCCACGTAGCCCCCTGCTGTGTCCAAATCAAGTTCTTGGACATCCCCTTTCATCCAACCGGTGCCAGCGATCGCCACTTCATTCACACTGGACAGATGCGTCCGGTAGGCTGGAAACCCTGTGGTATCTTGCCCAAAGGCCAGGGCCGAGGCTAAGATGCCAGCCCAGAGCATATTAAAGGATTAGTAAAGAGTGTTTCTGGTTGTGTGAGAGAGACCCAAAGGGCGCTCATCCCCGTTTATCTCTTTAGGGCTCCAAGGCTAGCTGACCTGGAACAGTGTGTCCTGTTAAAGATGGCAAATCTGACTGCCCCCCTTGTCTGCCCCATGTCAGACTGTCTTGTCTGTTGTCTCTCACTGAAATCATGGAGCAGATAGACTTGCATTGTCACTGTAGCCCTGCCCTCTCCCCTCCTCTTCATCCCTGTCTATCTCCTCTGCTCCTCTTCTATTGCTTTCTCTTGCTGTGTCCCGCCCCCCCCCCGCCCCCCCGGTGAGGGGGCTTCAGAAAGCCCTTGAGAAAATGAAATGAAAAGGTTGTGGATTTTTTCCCCATGAATTTTTTAGGCCCTCTCTTACAAATATACCACACGCATGGTCCAGCTCAGTGCTGAAACGCTTACTTGCTTTGGTGATAACCTTGCCTCCCCACTGCCTCCCCCCACAGCTTGATACCTCTCTAAGGCCTTCCTGTTTCTCCTGTTTGTATAGTAAAGAGAGGTGGGACAGCTTCTGGGGCCTCCTAGGGGCACATAAAGGGGGCACTATGAATGCAGCACCTGTGAGTGGGGGAGGAACACTATCAGGAAGGGTTGCACCCTCTGCTCTGTAATGGTGAGCACAGTAGACAGGCAGAACCACCTCAGTGCCCCTGAGGGACCTGCAGGCTGGCTCATGCCCTGGGCTTCCAGCTGTAGCACCTTTGCTGGGCTGCTTCATTTTTCTGGGGCTGTGTTTTTTGGTGAAGGTTAATATAGCTTAAAAAAATGTTTTTAATAGTTGTTTTCAGTTTGAGAGATTTCTTGTCACTTAACAAACCGGGGGAAATGTTCATGCCTGCACTTTAGTGGAAGGTTTCAGAGAGCTCATAGAATTCCTGGAAGGAAGCTTGATGTTCAGGCCAGAAATCTGAGTCGTTGCCAACTTCTCACGGGCGTCAGTTCACGGGGCTCCCCGCTCTCCATGGGACGGGCCCTGATCAGTCTTTCTGGAATCAGATCTGAACAGAAGTATGGAGGCATCTACCTGCCCCTGCGTGTGCTTTCTGTCGCTTCAGCAGCAGGGGAAGGAATGAAGCCTATACAGGGATTTGCATGGATTTCACTGAGCTGTTATAAATATGGTAGCCAGTGATTATTTTTAGAGTTGGTAAGCAAAGGGGGAAAGAGCTACCAGAAGCAGTTCCTTTATTTCCAAACGGCAGTGGGTTCATGTGGAATCAGTGAGTGAGTGAGTGAGACTCGAGCTGGACCTGAAAAGCCATTTGAAAGACTCAGGCTTCAAAACTCCCAAACTGAAGAAATGTTGTTGTTTGGGGTACACGGAGGAATCGTTTTGTGTTAGGAGATTCAAAGTGAGCTTCTGGAAGTTGTCTAGAACTTCGTCAAGACAGATGGCACCCCATGCTTTCTGGGCCTCCAGCATCTCAGGTGAATCTACACAGAAACCAGGACAGGAGTAGAAGCCATGTACGCACCAGGAACCTAGTTACCCAGGTATTGGATCACTTACGGCTACCTGCTCTCTAAGTCATTGTTTTGTATCTGAAGGAAACTTTCCAGATTGTGTTGCCACGTGCACTATTTAGGATACTGACATTATTTTCTGGGACTAAAACTTAAAAGGTTCTTTAGAAGAAAACCTCACGTTGATCTAACGTGTGTGTATATATATGTGTGTGTGGGAGAGATTGAGACATGGACACGCACACACACACACACACACACACACACACACACACAGAGAGAGAGAAGTAGGTGATAGGGCACTAACCAAACTCACTGCCATGGAGTCAAGACTGACCCATAGTGACCCTAGATAACAGGGCAGAACTATCGCTGCGAGCTTCTGAGACTGGAACTGTTTACAGAAGTAGGAAGCACCATCCTTTGGGATGGACGGTGATTTCAGACTGCCAACCTTGCTGACAGCAGCCCAACTCATAACCACTATGCTACCAGAGCTCCAGACAGGTCACCGGAACATTTACATCTGAAAGCTTTAAAATTGGACTGATGTTCTTCCCTGCTCTCTCAGCTCTCCGACCCCCCTTCTCTGTTGCTGTTTGGTATCTAGAGAGCCCGTGGAACAGAGCAGAATTGCCCCCAGTGGGTTTCTGGCTAGTAATCCCAGTGGGAGCATCACTAGGTCTTCCCGCTGGGTGCTTTGAAATGACAACCTTTCGGTTCGTTGAGCTTCACCATTACGCTGCCAGGACTCCTCATCCTTCTCTAACCAGGGTCCCTGCTTCCCACGGTCACACCGGGCCACATTTATTTGGAGCCTCTTTCTGGAGCCCATTTTTTGTTAGTATTGGTTGCTTCACTTCTTCCCCCTCCAGGAGATGTTGGTGGTCCTTTCTATAGGACCTTGAGGGTGGAATCTGAGGCTTTAACTCAGTGGGGTGCTCGACTGTCCCCTTTCATTCTTTCGTGGGATGTTTGGCCTCACCTCCTAGGAACATGCTCAGTTGTAGCTCTTCTTTTTCTCTTCAACCCTGCTGCATGCCAAGTTTCTTTTAAAAAACATAACAAAACACACACACACACACACACACACACACACACACACACACACACACCCCTACTGCCAGCCAGTCGATTCTCAGAGCGTTGCCAAGGCTGTAGAAGGTCACGTCTTTCTCTCTTGGAGCAGGTGGTGGTAGGTTCAATCGCCTTCTCCTTTGATTTACAGCCTAGCATTTTAACCATTGCACCGCCAGAGCGGGCGTCCGTGCATCCTTCTGGCAGCCCTGTTATACCGAAGGTCCCTGCCTGTTGGGGAAGAGTCGGGGAGTGCACCCATTTTTGAGGGTTAAACAGAAACAAACAACACACTAGATAGGCTCTTCCTAATTGGGAGCGCAGAGACCGTGCCAGAGGAAGACCGGAGCCCCGTGGGATGCCATCAGCCGTGGCCTTAGACAAAAACAAGTCAGACTTGACCTGAAAGCCTGGTGTCTTCAGGCACTTGTGACACTTACTATAAGGCTGTGTTTCTGTTTACCAAACATCTTCTTTCCTCCAGTGTCCCACGAGTTTGAGTCCGTGGGTGAGTATATTTTAAGTGGCAAAATTTGTTGTTTGCCCTGGTCTTTTAAGCTTATGAATCAAGGGGAAAGGGCCTTCGGAAACAGCAGTAAGTTCCGCTAGGCCGTGCGTGGTCTTTAGCCCACAGAGAGAATGGTGTGCAAAAGAACACCTTAGGTGACGTCTCAGTCATCGAGTGCTGCCGTCGCAGAAGGGTTAACACACAGCAATCACAGTTTAGGAAGCCAGGTGTGGAGTTCAGGGCACCCGCTTTCTCTCTGCGTCTCCAGGGCAAGGTCTTTGTCAACATCTGTAGGTTTGTCATCCTTGGAAGGTGTGTCTTAGCAGCACTCTTGCCCTGGTTCTTGGAGCTTCTTAACATCCAGGTTCAAAGGCCATGCTCCACTCCCAGCCCTTCTTTCTTTTTGGGGACCGGGTCCCCCTCTCATTGCTCCTCTCTCTTTCCTGTTATATCTGGCAAGATAAAAGTGGACGCACCTCAGGGAGACTCCAGAGCTGTGGCCCGAGTAAGGGTGCTGCTTCCCATGCTAGTCCCATGGCATCTCATCAGGACTGCTCCCGGCAGAGCACATTGTGGGGATGATGACATCATATTAGATCATGATATCATGGCATAGCTAGCAAACCATGGGGATGCGTAGCCCAGCCAAGTGGACTCTCATTTTTTGGAGACACCCTTTAATCCCTGACAGATGACCAGATGAGTAAAAGGATATGCC
Organism: Nesogale talazaci; assembly: GCA_004026705.1. Taxonomy (NCBI): domain Eukaryota; kingdom Metazoa; phylum Chordata; class Mammalia; order Afrosoricida; family Tenrecidae; genus Nesogale; species Nesogale talazaci. The sequence continues at coordinate 45,941 of PVJH01007222.1, forward strand.
ACTAGTGTCTAGTTTCTTTCTGAGGTCAGTTCATGCAGCAAATCTGGTTCCGAATGTTCAAGACCTTGCCCCTGCTCTATTGGTTTTCTGCAGAGGCTGTGGGATGAGAGTCAAGAGAGCCTGGTTCTGCCCTGCTATGACCGATCACTCTCAGCCGGAGCTTCCCTTCCGTGAGCCTCTGTTTGCTCAGTTGGGAAGGGGGGGCAGGGGTGGGTGCTAATACTCACTGTATGAAGTTGTTGAGGAATGAGTGAGAGGATTTCTGTAAGCTGGCACAGTACCTGAGACCTTGTAGAAAGAATACAAGCAGGGGCTGTGATTGGTTGGTGCCGCTGAGGCCCGACCACTGCCCACTCATGGCAGCCCTGTGCACAAGAGGACAAGACCCAGTCCTGCCCCTCCTCTTAGTTGTTCTGATGTTTGAGCCCATCGTCACAGTTGCTGTGTCCACTCATCTGGTGGGAGCTCTTCCTCTTTGTCACTGCCCCTCTCCTGTGTCAAGCACGGTGTCTCTATCCCAGGACTGGTCTCTCCAGACAATACGTCAAAGTATGTGCTTCTCTAACAGGTGGGTCTAATGAGCCACTGGTCTGTGGGCTTTTCACACTGAAGGGGCTTGTGTGAGACTGTGATTCTGGAAGCTGCACCACCCGTATTCCAATATCTTCAGGATTCCCCAGAGGGAACAAGTATCACAGAGCTCCCAGGCGAAGAACAGTCTACGAAGAGGAACAGACAGTCCACATCTAAGGAATTCGTCACTGAAAACCTTATGGGCGGGGGCTGTTAGTTGTACAGAGTTGTCGACCGCATGGAGAGATCACATCCTGCTCTTCCTGGAGGAACCTCAGATTCAGTTCACAGTGATGCTGGATGTTAAATCAACACATCTCGAACTCCACAAGCCCTCCAAGTTAATAGTACTTCCACTCACCTAGCTGGCCCATCTTCCCACACCAGCCATCTGTCTCCTTCTAATGTGCCTACGAATACACTTTTGTGCACATCAATTTAGAAGCAACACCCCAGAGCTCTCCCATCATCGGTAGTCACCCCAGAATTCCAGATGATATGGCCACAGAGCGCCCTTCCACCCCAGCCTCATCTCTCAGTGGGGTGTGTGTGTGTGTATGTGTCTTCTTCAGAGACGCCCTCTCTGAGGACCAAAGCTAGTTGAGACCCTCTGCTTTGTGTCCTCACCTCATCACAATCTGACTTCATACTTGTGTGTCTGATGGTTTATCTTTTTTCCAGTGAACTCTGTGTGGGGCAGGACCACACCCACCTTGTTCACTGCTGGGTGCCCAGCACCTAATGTGATATAGGACAGAGTCACCAATGCCCTTGTCTTTTTAAAGTGGGGAGGCCCTATATTTTACACTGAGACTCACGTTTCTCTCCTATGACTCTTTGTGGTAATGGTGGGCTCTCAGGTCTCTAAAAATAAATAATGGATTTCTTAACCTTTATACTTCACTCTATTTCCTCCTGATGATTGTACACTAGAATAGGTCTGATGTTGATTGTGCTATTATCAGTTCTCTGATTTGCTGCTACCAAAAAAAAATTCAAAATTATTTTTAAAGTAATAATAATAATAATTCAAGGAATAAAAGACTTTTAAAGGTATGGTTTCCCCAAATCTATTCAAAAATTCTTTTTAAGTCTCCCCTTAAAAACTGCCCTGTATTTTGCTTTTAGTTGGTGTGGAGGTGTGGACACCCCAGCCCTCCCAATGCCACACCTCATTCTGTGTCGCAGACTCCTGGGAGGGAGCTAGCATAGTCCGCCTTGTACAGACAAGAAAAGAGAGGACGATGCAGTCCGAGTCCTCAGAGGACATCCTTCCTGCCTTGCTTTCACACATTCTCCACCCCATCACGTCAATGACCAAACAAACCCATGTTTTGCAGTCTTAGCACTGCAGAAGCCGTGGCAGTCTCACTTTGAAATGTAGCATGAGTGTGGCTGTTACCAGGAGCCCTGGTGGCAGAGTGGTTCCTCGTTGGGCTGCTATCCACCAGGTCAGCAGTTAGAAACCACCAGGCAGCCCTCAGGAGAAAGTCGAGGCTTTCTACTTCCATGGAGAGTTACAATCTCGGGAAGCCAAGAGCGCAGTCCTACCCTGTCCTACGTGGTCGCCTTCAGTGGCCGTGGACTCAATGGCTGTGAGTTTGTTTTTTGTTTTCCCTGTTGTGGATTGCATGAAGTCCCCCCCCTCCCCCGAATATGTGTTGGGATCCTAGTCCTTACAGTGAATGCCATTCTGTTTGGAAGTAGGGTTTTCTTTGTTAGTGAGCCTGTATACGAGAGGGGCTTCACAAAGCCCAGGGATCCATGGAATTGAAAGGTTATGGAATCGTTCCTCAACTCTTGACACTCTCACATGTGTCTGTGGTCCTTACACAATTTTATACCGACATAATAAAATAACGAAGGGGTGGAGTCTAGCCTGTTAATCCGGTTACGACTTGATTGATCCCTCCTGTGGGCATGGCCTTTTCATGAGGATTTCGGGAACTTTTTCTTCCTCCCTGGAGGTGGGACACACACGCGCTGCTTCACATTCCTGTTAATAAGCCACAAGGAGCTACGCTGATGGAGCTAGAGCCCTGAGCTGGAGGAGTGATGTGGAGACCCACTGCAGTGCTGAGATGCTTCCACCACAACTGGGTCCACCAGACTTTGCACCACTGGCCTGTCCTGCATTTGGCACCCTTGCATGTTTGTGTGAGTCTGAAGAGGAATTTATAGACTGATATCAGACATATGGGCTAATATTGGACTTAAGGACTTGACCTGGACTGGGCTGGGATATGTTCTTAATATACATTGCTCTTTGACATAAAGCTCTCTCTTGTACACATATGTGAATGTCTCTGGATTTATTTCTCCAGTCAACCCACACCATGTCCTATGCTTATGTTGGCATTATTACATTGTAGACACCGTACAAAGAAGCTCCAAGCGGGGTGATGGCGGCGGGGGTGGGGGGGGGGAGCATATGTGCCAAGGAGTGCAGGCTGCAGAAGCTGAGACAGGAATCTTTCCCTGCCCCCAATAGTTGACAGAGAGACAGGCAGCAGAAGAGAGACTCTTCCCTGATAACCCGTGCTCTGAACGTGGACAGCTCATCTTCTGATCTCTGAGAACATGTTTCTGCCCTCACAAGGCCCTGCTTGTCATTTCTGTTATAGCAGCGCTGAGAACTGAAGCAAAGGATCTTCTTGGAATCAGACTCCCACGCTGAAGAGTTAAGACCGACCTCTCTGTTGATGCCAGGGCTGGGCTTTCATTGTCTCCTCACCCTTGGTCAAGTCTAAGTTGAGGTCATCAGGAAGTCTGAACGAGCAAGCAGAGGAGGCGAGGCTCTGAGTCACGCCAGAGATCGCTGCCAGAGTAAGCCGTGCCTGGCTCAGACACCACAGTGGGCTGGCAAGGGGGCCTGGAGGCAGCACTCCTGGAAAGAGGAGCCTGGTGACCGCTTCCTTCAGAGAGGCGCTGATCTGTCTCTGCTGGGATGTGGGCCCCGAAGGAGCATTCACTGGGTGGTCCAGAGGGTCCCTTTGCAGCCTCTTGAAAGCCCTTTGCTCTAAGCAGGTCTCCTGGCCTGCCCCGCAGCCTTGGGCTGCTGCCTGGAGGCAGGATTGTCCCTCTGGCAGAGAGGCCAAGGTCCAGCTCCCTGAGAGGTCGTGGTCTCCAGCTCTTCAAACACCCTGAGATGATGATTTCCTCCAGTGCCACTTAGGTGGACAGCCTCTCCAGGCGTTCCCACAGTGACCCTGGCACCCCTCTTCCCAGGGAAGGCAGAGCCACTTCGGTCCTTCCTGTTTGGCGATTGAGAAAGTGAAACTCATGCAAATTCCCAGCCTGCAATGCCAGTGCTGAAACCAGAGCACCCTGTGGCAGTCTGCAGTGGAGCTCGCCATGGCCAGAAGCCCCGCCCAGCCTTCCAACCAGCTGCGAAATCCCCAGGGGAAGGACAAGAAGGTGGCTGCTTAGCATTTTCTGAGCTTTTCAGGGAGTTAAAAGATGTGGACTATAGGAAGTGCCAAAAAAAAAAAAAAAAGAAGAAGAAGAAGAATTGGTGCATTTGAAAGGACCATGGACTGCCAGAAGGACAAACACATCTGTCTTTGTGTCAGCCAGAGCGCTGCAAAGACCCTCGGATGGGGAGACTGTCTCTCACGTATGTTGGTCGTGTTTTCGGGGGAGACCAGTGCCTGGAGAAGGATATCGTGCTCGGTCAAGTCGAGGGGTAGCACCACGAGGAAGGAAGAAGGATGACTCCGTGGCTGCCACAAGGGATCCCAACCGAAGAAGGACTGTGAGGACGACACGGGATTGGACGGTGTTCCATTCTGTACACACAGGGTCCCTGTGGGTCAGAACCAACTTGAGGGTACCCAGCCAGGACAGGAAGTGTCCAGAACTTGTTAGCTGTTAATCGAATACATGTCAGGGTGGTGACTTCCCTCTTGCCACCCCTGCCCAGTTCTCTTGACTGGCATTGACTGCTCCATCAGCACCAAGTGGAGAAGCTCTGGACTGAGAGTCCCTCGTGCCCCTCATGGGACACAAGAGAGTCATGTTGGTGCTGCTCAAGTTCACGGGTTCACGCTGCTCAAGTTCAGGGCGTGTGAAGAATCAGAGCATCTTTTCCACTTGAAAAGCCTCTTGGCCTCTGCCCCTGCAGTTCTTTTTAGGCTGGTACTTATTATTTCACAGCAGGTACCTGAATGGATAGATACTTCTAGCCATGTTGAAATACCCTTTTCTTTTTCAGACCATAAGACGCACCTGACCATAAGTCATACCCAGAGTTTAGAGTTTAGAGCAGGAAAACAAGAAAAAAAGTATCGTGAACCAAATAGTACCAGTATACTAAAATGCTATGGGGTACCACACCTTCAGACCAGAAGACACACCCTTGTTTTTCCCCCACTTTCGGGGGAGGGGGGGGAATTCATCTTCTAGGTAGAAAAATACAGTGTTCCTTGTTTTTTTCACCGTCACCTGTTTAGTATCATGACCTCTTTGTGCATTTCTGGCTCCTTTTTCTTCAGCTATTCTCTCGTGAAAGAAACTTGAAAACGTAAGCTCCTCTCGGAAACACAGACAGAATTGAGATGACCATTCTATTGTCCTTTGACTTCCAAATTGCATTAACTCTCTACTGGGTTGTATCTTCATCGCTCACACCCTCATGGAGTGAGTTAAAGAAGGCCCTACATTGAATGTTGTAGGAACACTTACTGTGTGACAGGGTGGGACCCTCCTCTGTATCTTTTTATAATCATTGCACAGGACTGAACTGCTTGATGAGAATGCTATAATAACAAGGGGACCACGTATCTCGTTCAGGAGGGGCCAGCCATTGTGCAAAGCACTGGGAGTCATCATCTTGCTGACTAGTAGTCACAGCCCTGGAAAAAAAAGGGGGGGGGGCGCTTACTGCCATTGAGTTAATTTTGGCTCACAGTGACCCTTTAGAACAGAGTGAACCATCCGCTAGGTCCCCAAAGCTGTTAATCTTTACGGGTTCAGAGGAAGGCCAGCCTCCGATACCTACATCATGGGTTTGATGTGCACAGTTGTATAGCGATAATTATTATTTATTATAGTAAAGTGATGGAGAGCATGGGAGTGAAAGAAATAGTAAGAGTCAGACGTATTTCGTGGTAGCTTGCTCATCTCCACGAGTGGGGGAAGGGATGACAGGAGGGAGCAGGGAGAGGGGGTGTCCAGCACTGAGGGGGTTAGAGAGAGAGCAGGATGAGAGAGCCTCTTTGTTATGTCCAATCCTTATATATCCTTTGGAGCCATGCCAGGCCCCTAAGTATAGGTCAGGACATATGTCACAGGAAAGGATTGTGCTATAGGTACACGTTACGGGAAAAGGAGGTGTCGGAGTCCCATGTGACAAGACCAGACCCCAAACTCCTGGATGTGACTAAACAGGTTAGACTAGAGATCTTTAGCAACAGCATGTGAATTCACACACAGGCTTCGGAGGAAGCTTACCATCCTCCTAACAGCAGGGGAACTATCTCTGTCTATCGTGAGATACACAAAGGCCTTTTATGGGCAGTTTTCAGGGAGACTATCTCACGACTGACTTCCAACCAAATGCTGGCAAATAGTTTGCTAAATATTTTGAGTACATAATTGTGGAAAAGTCCTGTCTTCATCCCACATTACGGGAGCAGACTGGTGGGTTTGAACCACTAACCTTCGGTTAGTGAGACAATCACTTAAGGATAGCACTGCCAGAACTCCTTGCAATGATTTTACAATGTAGGTTATCCTTATCCATGTTTTTAAGATAGAGAATCAGGCCAGAAGGGTTAAACCACTTTCCCAAAGTCACACAGCCAAGAAAAGATATGGGCCTTCAGCCAGTTTTTGTCACAGAATCTCCTGCAGTGCCTAGGACAGTGCCTTATATCTAGTAAATGAGGCTTTACGCTGCCATAAAGAGTTACAGTCTCAGAAGCGCACAGGGGCAGTCCTACCATGAGTCAGAAGTGACTCAAGCCCAGTTGAATTTTGGCTGAATAAACATTTGTCTAGTGCCTGAAAGAGGAATTATTAATAGTTCAATCAACATTTGTATAAGGAATGAAAGATCAAGTATAAAGACAACGCATCTATTTAAAATGGTTGTGTGGATTCTGTGTTTGTACCCATTTCTCTGATTGCCTCTGTGAGCCTTTAGACAGGTTTGCAACAGAAACTAAGCTAAGGAAGCTAAGCCACACAGCTGAAGGCCACATTCATGCTGCCCCACACAATGAACAGAGATTAATCAATGGGGCCAGTTTAGGGAAACTATCAAGACCCCCAGTCCACTGCTGCCTAGCTGAAGCTTTCAATGCCAATGTAAGCAAACCCTTGCTACATGGCTCCTTGTGGGTCCCAATCTTTCCTCTCTGAATATTCCTCCTTTGCCCTAACTGCTGGAGAGACTCGCCATTCCAGTTAGAAACCACAACTATCGCCGTAACGGACAGAAGTCTTCATGTCCTTGCCATTGAAGGACTTTTCAGCTATTTTGCAGGTGGAGGTCTTCTCTTGTGTCTCCATGGTTCAGCCTACAGGGAGGCCTCCAAGACTGAGGGCAGCTGTGGGGTCAAGGTTAAGACTAAGGGCTTTGAGGCCAGGCTGCTTGTGTTCAAAGCTTGGGTCTGCTACATGCCATCTCTGTGGTACTGCATGAGTTTTTGAATATTCATGGGCCCCGTTTCCTCTCTGAGGTTTGCAGTGACGCCTGTTTTAGGTCAGCCCCCCTACTCTTGGCGACCACTTGCCTGAAGGGGGGAAATGCCGCCTGGTCCTGTGTGCCATATCCTCATGACAGATTGCAGATGGGGTTGTGGAGTTTCCACTGGCTGACTTTTGCAAGTCAGTCATCAGGCCTGTCTTCTTAGTCTGGAAGCTTGGCTGAAACCTGCTCCGGGTCAGAGCAACTGCCACCCTCTCTGAACAGAGGGGTAGAGACTGTCTGAGCTGAGTGGACAAGAACTGACTCCATGTCTTCTGTGTGGAAGGAGAGAATTCCACGCCTGCAACACCACTGCCCTCACATGGTAAAGGTTATAAGGGGTCATAAATGAGCTTGGTGCAGTGCCTGGTTCTGGGTCCCCCCTCAAATGTTAGTTGCGATTACGGTCTCCTCCCATTAGAAAGTACACACTTGAAGCCTGGCAGGGACAGGGGAAGTTCTTTCTCTTACCCCTCACTCCCCCAATGAGGGGCAAAAGATGAGGCTGGTCAAGACAGGGCTGCAGGAGAGGGGGTCTTGCTCCGACCTGGTGCCGTAGAGAGAAGGTTGTTTAGAAGAGGGAGCAAGGCTTTCTGCCCTGCCCATGAACGGGACCGTGGGCTTCCAATGTCCTGGGGTACTAAGCGAAGGAAGAGACACTGCACCACGATGGCGAGCAGGCTTTTGCCAACTGTTTTCAAAGACATGACGACATCTAGTCTCATTCTCTGCTCCTGCTTGGCTTCCGGTTGGTCGTAACAGCGCCAGCCACTTGATCTGTGGTCTCCCGCTCAGGTGCCAGCTCATCCAACTTTTAAATGCAGGAATTTAAAAATTTAACTGCTCTGTTCAAACGCTCCCCATGGGCAAACTTAAATAGACCTCAGGCAACTTGAGCGGTCAATGCAGGAGAGAGAACATCGGGGTGAGGTATTAAGTCGCAATCAAATGAAAGCTCACCATGGCCCGGGGGTGGGCACCCGGCTGCCATGCTGTGGGAAACAGCCTCTGCGTGGGCAGAGTGAGCAAATGTGCTGGTCAGCTGGCAGGGCTTGGGGTGGGATTGGGGGAGGAAGGACGATACTGACCACGCAGGGCCTGGAAGACCCATCCCTGTGTTTCCACTGCACCCCACTGCAGGCTGGGAGAGCCACAGATGGTGCTCCAAACAGCGGGTGTGGGAAAGGGGCGGGGGCGGCGGGTTAGAAGGAAGCAGGAAAGTACCAAAGGAGAACATTGCTCATTGTGAAAGTCTCTTGCTGTTGTTTCTGTTCCTTCCGGTCTCCTCTGAGGACAAGAGCAAGCGCTATTTAGACACAAATAGAGCTTCCTATAAGGAGCCCTGGTGGCTTGTTTGGATAAACATTGGACAGCCAACTGCAAGGTCAATGGTTCAGACACATCAGGCCCACCACAGGAGAATGACGAGGCTGCCTGCTGCTGAAAGATTTCATCTCTGAAGCCCGTAAAGGGTGACTTTGGATTGCGCTTGGTTGGATGGCAGTAGATAGAGTAATTTAGGCAGTCTTGGTAATACTGGGGGGTAAGTATTGAACTGCTCACAGCAAGGTAGATGGTTCAGATACTCTGTGGGAGAAAGAAGAAGCTGTCTGCTCCTATAAAGACTTAGTCTCAGAAACCCTTTAAAGGATATCTGTGAGTTGGAATTGACCAGGTTCTTGGTTGGATTTGGCCTGGAGTGGTGCAGAAGGGTAAAAGCTCAACTACTAGGTGAAAGGTTGATGGTTCAAACCCACCGGGAGGCACTCCAGCAGACCCACCTGGTGACCTTCTACTAGTGGCCACACCCCTGAAGCCCCCAGGGGGTTTGGCACACACAGGGACACCGTGTGTCAAAATCATGCTGACAACCACGCATCCCAGCCCCAAGGGCTTCCTGTTCTGTGTGTATTCTACCAGAAGATGTGGGGATGCAGCAGCTACTATGTCCAAGTCTCTTGGGTTCCCAGATCTCTGACTTGAAGATCATAGATCAAGAGCAGGAGGGGGCAAGTCAGTAGGGAGTCCCCTCAGACGTGATCCAAGCCCTGCAGGCAGTGGCAGCCGGAGGCCTGAGAACAGGTGTGCCCAGCCAGTTAAATTCTCAGGAAGGAGCTTCCTGATTCAACACTGGAACTCAGAGCCAGTTCTTATGCTGCTCAGGTGTTAGAAAGAACCCTGCAATAGATGTCATATGGGAATACTTCTTGGTCTGTGAAGCACAGACTGGATTTCACTTTTCTTTGTACAGTCTGCAGGACCTCACCTTTCACAAATGTTGCTAGTACCCTACCCATAGTCAGTTTCTGTGTGCTGCTTGGGGACGCAGAGGTGTCACCTGAGCACCTGAGGAAATCTGTGGAAATCTTACAGTCTTATCATTGGCAGCATCCTTGAAGGGCATGCAGATTTTGGCTGATCGAGGAGGGTGCTGGGGTATAAGCCAGGTCTGATGGGTACAGCAATAGTTGAACTCTCAGAGGATGTAGGGTGGGGAGTTAAGGGTAAGAAGAAGTACAGCCAAAGACAAAGATCTTCTAGATTCTGCGATCACTCAACCATCCTCATCTACAAATTCTGTATTTTTGTTTAATTGTTGTAAAGGCATCTATCTTGATTTTCAATATTGCTTTAAGACAATGGTTCTCACACATTTTGGTCTTGGGTTTTTATGGCCTAAAAATGACTGAGGCTGGACAAAGGCTTTTGTTCTAAAAGATTTGCCATATTTGAAAAGAAAGCTGAGAAATTTAAAATGATTAATTCACATAAACATAGACTCAGTATGTCTGGACTCCCCATTTCATTTCTGTGTCTATTGTTTGTTTATGCTGTTGTATGTTGTGACATAATTATGAGGGTTGGGTAGACTTTATTTTTTTAAAAAAATATTTGGAGGATTACAAAGTGCATGATCAAAGTGAATCAGTACCCAGAAATCTAGTGAATACAGTTAGGCTTTGCAGGGAAACTATCAAAGTTACTGTTTTAACACATTTACCCCACTCAAAATATATCAATTATAATGCTTTTCTTCCCATCTTCTTTTTTTTTTCCTTAACAGTTTTACTGGCATTTTATCCACATAGCCTGCAAGTCAGTACTTCAGTCATATTCAGTTGACTTGTATGATCATTAACAAGATCAATTTCAGAATATTTTTCTCTTTCTTGTATTCATGGTGATTAACTCTCCACTTCCCTTTCAACATCCCCTCTCCTCATCCTTCTTGATGACGGTTTCTTTGTTGTCATGTTGAAATTAGAAAGCATAAGCTACTAAGTAACTACTTCATTGTTTTTCAAGATTATTTTGGCCCCTTGTCATTTCTTAAAAATTTGAGGATCCATTTTATAAATTTTGCAAGAAAGGCAGTTGGAATTTCAATAGACATTGCATTGAATTTGTAGATCACTGTGGGAATGTATTGTCATTTTAACAGTATCGAATTTTTCACTCCAGGAAAATGGGTGTCTTTGCATTTTTTGATGTCTTTTTAAAATATAATGTGGTTTCTTTTTTTGTTGTGTTGTTTTTTGGCATCACTGCCCTCTGCTGGTCGTGGGAGCTACTCAGCCTTGCTGCTGCTGAATAGGAACCGCCAAGCCAGTGAGCTGCAGTCCCGCACTCAACCACTATGCTACCGGGGTTCAGCCCCTATTTTTTGATGTCTTCTTCCATTTATTTCAACTTACAAGTCTAGCTCCTCCTTAGTTAAATGAACCCTTAAGTATTTTATTCTGAAGATGCTGTTGTAAATGAAATTGCTTTCTTCATTTCCTTCTGGGGCTGGTCATTGGTAATGTATACAAGTACAACAGACTTTTGTTCCTGTTGGTAAATCCACTCGGTCAACATCAGTAGCACTTTCTAAAGGAGAAATGACACTGTGGTCTAGAACAGTAGTTGCCAGACTGTGGTTGGCGAGCCCTGCGCGGCTCCTTCAGTGTGAATGTGCCGCTCCAAAGTCACATTGAAAACATTTGCAGCTTATGATTTCAGATCATGGTGATTTCATTTGTTTGCAAAAATACATGTAAGGCTCTTGAGTGATTTTAGACTTGTGAGGAGGGACAGGATCGACTCTTCAGTCTCAAGAGTTTGGTTGGTCTAGAACACACATACAATGAAACTGAGAAGAATGGCATAATCTTACATTGTTGTGCTTATCTTTAGTATCTGACATACTGGGAGGTTCCTGGGGTTTTGTGTATTCCCCGTCGTCAGTCTGTGGAACCTCATAGTGTATGTGATCTCTGGGAAACTCCACTAAATCCTCATAAAAGAGTGAGAAGAAATGGCAAATTATGTCATTGTAACTACCAGGAACAGTTGAGCTTCCTGAAAGAGCCTATTTTCTTAGAAACCAGACACGAGTAAAGAAAGACATCCTGAGAAGCTTGACTCTTCTGAAGCTCGATAGCTTTGGGCAGCCCATGCCTCTGACCACCCTGCTCCCTAGAACGAGTCTTCACTTAGCCTACTCTCCCTCAGCAATTTCAGTTCCCAGAACAAGCTTTCTGTGTTGGTAATTCTAGGCCAGTGTTATGTTTACTCATAAACATGTTTTGCACTTGGCACCAGTGTTCAACTCTGATATGGCTGGTTACTGAATGCACATATTAGGCTGTCCTTTAAGGAGCCAGTCCTAATGCTTTGATCTCGTAAAAGGAAAACGAGCCATTTAAGGACCTTAAGGTGAAATCAGTGAAGGTTTTAAGAGGCGTCTGATTCTGTCTGAGACCTTAGAAAAGTCTTTTCTGTTTCCACCTCACTCAAGAACCCGTAAGCTTATTTTACTTTTCCTGGTAGAACTGTGAGCATATTTAAGACTTTTCAGTATCTTGCCAGTTTTAAGGAATGAGGGAACTTTTTGCTTATCCTAATTAGAGTTCTCATTCATAAATTGTCTTTGTAGATTTAGCAGGAATCTGATCTTAGGTGAGCAGGAATAGTGCTTTGGGAAGATGGAGGGAGCCTTTCTCAGGCATGATGGGGGTTACTTCAAGCCCAGCACCTCAGTAAATAAGCATTGCTTGATTGCATTGAATTTAGTTGACTTTCAATGACTGATGACACATGTGGTACTCACATAATCAACGACACATTCGTTGATAGCTTTGAGATCAGAATGTATGATGCTAGAGAGTTGTAATGGGTCAAAGCTGGGCCTTTTGGTTTTGCTTTTGTGCGATGAAATTAACAATAGCAAGATCAGATAGGAACCTCAGGGGGCATTTAGTGCATGTTAAGGAACAATTTAGGAAAAGAGGGGGAGAAAAGGGGAAGAAGAGTTGTACAACTCAAAGAATGCAATCAATGTCACTAACTTTTACATGTAGGAATTGCTGTGTAGAGTTTACTGTGTATATTCTCAAGAACAACAAAATAAAAAGCATTTAAAGAAGGAAAGGGGGGAAAAAGAGAGTTAAGTTTCCTTGGAATCTCACCAGGGCAGGTCTACCCTGCATTGACTCAGTAGCAGTTAGTTTGTTTGCTTTGGTCCTTTGAAGCATCAAAACGAACAAACAAACAAACAAACAAATCAAACCTGACCTCTAGAACCAATTTGACCCAGCGAGTATGACTGCAGTGTTTTTGTATTCTCACATTTGCATTTGCATTTTTACCTTTTTGCATCTGTCTGAGGGGCTTGAGGACATGCTCTCTGGGGTGTGAAAAGGAGCGTCTGCAGGGTACCTGAGACACCGGAGGCCCAAGATGGTTTTAGAGGTGGACTTGGCCAACTTGAGCTTTTTCTGGCTCTGATTCCCCCAGCTATGTGAGCCCTTTTAACCATCCCAAATCTGCTCGTTCTTAAAAATGAACTCTCTGGGACACCTCTTGAAACGTGAGAAGATGCCAATCTCATGACACAGGGTGAGGTTCTTAAGTCTCCTTCTGGATCTCTCTGAAAAGGCTCACAGAGCAAATAAGCCAGGGAGGAAAAATTACAGGGAGTCTTGGCCAAACACTGTGCTTGTTTTTCCCCCTTACTCTTATTAGTAGAGCAATTTCATTTTTCTGTCTTTCACTCTTAGTTCCTCTATTCTTTAGAGTGTGTTAGGTCTGTACCAAGTGCACGAGGCTTATCTCTTCAAATTAATACTCGTTAATGTTTCAATTACCCAATTAATCATCTCTTTAATTGTCTATCACAAGCTATTATTAAGTTTTAAAATTATGCCATCAACTGAATTTTGCTTTTGTCTCCCCTCTACCCTATTATGGGCAGCAGTGGGTGTAGTGTTGAGTTATGTCCAAGGATGGGCTTGGTGAAATGTAGAGGAGTCCCTGGATGGTTCGCCAAAAAGATACAAGCAGAAAGATATGGTTGTCTACTTCTGAAAAGTCAGGCATCCAAAGCCCCAGGAGTACAGTTCTACTCTGGCAGACATGCGATTTCTAGGTTGGAACAGACACAGAGGCAAATGCGTGCCATTTATCTTGGGGCACTAGTTGAAAAAAGAGGCTCCCAGCACCCCGCTGCCCCCCGCCCTCAAAGTCACCTCTCTGCCACCAAGTCTATGCTTATGCCTAGAGACCCCCTAGGAGGCAGTAGAACTGGCCCTGGGAGCTTTGGAGACTAACTCTGTATGGGAGTGAGAAAGCCTGATGAAAAGTGAATTACTGCAACAGTGAGGAAGATTTCTTTCCAAAGCTAGTGCATTTGCTTGATTGACTCTGGGGGGGGAGGGGGTTTCTTGATTAAAAATTTGATCTATATGGAGCAACAAAAATTTTCATAGAACACAAAAATAGTATTGTAATATATGTATTTTAATTTTAAAACGCCATGGGATGTTGTTAAATTGTTAAAAAGGATGTCTGAAAAAAAATTGAAAAAAAAAAAAAAAAGGACGTCTGGCCACTTTAGCTTAATAGCTTCCCCTTCATTGGACATTCCACTGTTCACTGAGTTATCCTCACCTGTTGGGCTGCTAACTAACTTCAAGGTCCGCAGTTCGAAACCACCAGCCACTGCCCAGGAAAAAGACAAGGCTTTCAACCCCGGTAAGAAACTGCAGTCTGGAAAACCCAAGGGTCGTTCTACTTTGTTCTGGGAAGTTGCTGTTAAGTGGAATCAACTCAGTGGCAGTGAGTTTGTGGTTTTATTTTCTTTTGTCCACTCTTGGCCAGACCTCGTTTAAGAATTGGGAGTGAAAGGATGAGCGAGATATATATGGCCCCTCCCCTGCCAGAGCTTTCAGTCCAATTCTTTAGGCGCTGGCCACACAGGTGTTTGAGTAAAGGTCATCGTTCAGACCTTCCGTCGTAGGAGCCACACTTCAAGTGCCCCGAAGCCATCACTGAGTGGACAGGGTAGAATAGGCGATTTTCATGCTCTCGGAGAGTTCTATTGGCGAGCGCTGTCCTGCCCTTGCCACGCGTGTGGGCACCGTGGGAGTCGGACGGCTGGAGGGATTTCCGGGCCAGCCAAGACACCACGACAAGGACCTGCAGGTGACGAGACCCTCGTGTAAGCAGTGTCCAGTCCGGGCTCGCCCACGGGATGAGAGTCCCAGGTGCCTGACACCTGGAGGGTTCTGGTCCGTCAGCAAGGACAAGATCACCCCCCGTCCCAGTTGGTGCCACTCGGAGCTGAGGTTGGTGCATGTGGACTGGCCGGGGTATGCAAAAGCGAGTGATTCTGGAGCACTTCCCAAACAGAAAAGATTGGGGGGTGGGTGGGGGGGGAATGATGGTGATCTAAGGGAGGCGGCAGGGTTTGGGTTTGGGTTGCCAGTTGAGGGGTTCTCGAACTGGCAGGCTAAGTTGGACTCAGTGTGAACTCCCCCTCCAGTGGCAAGGGAGGGGGATCTTATTGGATCGCTCAGGCCTGCAGCATTCAGCATGGCAGTGGTGGCCTTGAAAGCTGTCGGTGGTCAGACGTCAAAAGTTGAGTCTTACTTTCTTATTATAATTTGGGAAACCGGAGGCACCACTAGCTGTTCTCCACCCTGCCACTCTGGGGCTAGCAGCCAGCTAGCTTCACTGTATGCGCCACCTACGTACTCCATTGTTTCCAGGGTTGTTAAGTACCATCACGTCCCTTTCAGTTCATAGTGACCTACACCCAACAGAACGACGCCATGCCTGGTTCTGTCCCCTTCTCACAATTGTTCTTATGTTGGAGCTCTTGTAACTGCTCTGTACTCCATCTTGTGGAGCGTCTGCCTCTCTTTCGCTGGCCTCCTACTTTACCAAGCATGATGTCCTTTCCAGGGGCCAGTCTCTCCTGATAACTCGTTCCAAGTACATGAGACAGCATCGTCACGCCTGCTTCTACGGAGCAGACTGGCTGTACTTCCTCCAAGACAAGATTTGTTTGTTGTTTGGGCAGTCTCTTCTACTTTCAATATTCTTCACCAGCACCACAATCCAGAGGCACCCAGTCTTCCTTGTTCAATGTCCACCTTTCTCATGAATAGGTGACAACTTAAAAATCAACTTGGCCCTCACCCGATCCAACCTTGTCCTGAAATTTAGAACTCAGGAGCCATCTCAGATCAGGAATGGTTGACTCACCATCAACAGTATAACCAGAAACATCAACCTGGTTTAGGGGGGAGGGGGATTGCCATTTGGAAGGCTAAGTAGCAATGAATGACATCTTTTTTATCTCCAGGAAAATCACGCTTAACCTAGCATCAAGGTCAGTAGCATTTCTTTAAACCCAAGATGGGAGTGGAGTTTATAGCCAGTATGTATTCCTCCATGGGGACTCTTAGCTTTTTGGCCTCTGGTTTGTGGAACTTGGAATCTACATTAGGAATTATCTTCTTGAGTGAGATTTCTACCTATTTTAAAATAAAGTCTTTAAACTGTAATTAACATTAAACCAGGGGCTGAGCCCCAGTGGCGTAGTGGTTGAGTGCAGGACTTCGGCCCACTGGTTTGGCGGTTCAAATCCAGCAGCCGCTCTCCAGGAGCAAGGCTGGGCCTCCCACTCCCACCAGAGGGCAATGATGCCCCCCAAAAGCAAAAAACAAACAAAACATTAAACCAAAGTTATGATAATCTACAATATTTTGTTCAGGTTTTTAATGCCTTCCAGCTCAATTATAATTATTTTAAAGTATATTTATTACATAGATGTAATATATATTGCCATTGAATCAATATCAGCTTGTAGTGACCCAATATGTAGCATTTCTAAGACTAAATCATTAAGGGAGCAGATAGTTTCAACTCTTTCCTGTGGAGCAGCTGCTAGGTTTGAAGAAATAACTTTTCTATGAACTGTTTCATGCCTAACCCACACTGCAGACAGAGAGCTCATGGATGTGTTTCTTCTCTCTCTCTGAATATAAAAACTCATGCCAAGAAGTCGATTTTGACTCATAGCAATTCTATGAAACAGAGAAGAACTGCCCATGTGGACTTCTGAGATGGTAAATGGGAGTAGAAAATCCTGTCTTTCTCCTATCCCTATTATATATAATATTATACATAATATTATATATGCAGTATATAGTCGGTGTTTAAGTTTATAGCATTTAAAATTGCCTATTTGTAGGCCAAATATTGTTGATTATATGTTGCCAGCAGCAGTAGACTATGATAACTGTTTAAAGTTTTATAGTCTAGATTTTGTCTTTTTGCATGTATTGTCTCTGTGTTTTGTTGGTTCCATATCTTTCTATTGGATAATGGTATTAAATAGTCATATATATATATACACATATATACACACATATAGCACCTCTGGAGCGAATTGAAGGCCAGATGCAGTTCAATTCCTTGCATCTGAATAAAGAGGGAGGTTGGGACTTTGACCTCCAAACTGACCTCCCCAAGGTGGTAACAATTCATCGGAGACTGTGCTGGGAGGGGACCAGGACAGAAGCCAGACACTCATTTCAGTGGCATTATTAACTACTGGTCCCCTCACGAATATGTTTATTTAACCACTTAATTCACAAATCATTCCGTGAGGTAGATACTACAGTTCTCCTGTCCTGACAGGTGGAGCGACTGAGCTCAGAGAGATTTAGTAACTCATCCAAGGTCTCACATCTTCCAACTGGCACTCCAGGGATTTGCACCCAGGCCCCTCCCTTCTGGTGCTCACTGCCTCACAGTGCACACAGTGCCGGGCCTCTGGAGCACTGGCCAGTCAGGAAGAGATGCCTGGGAAAACAGAGATCCTGAAAGATAATTTTATTCCAGCACAGTAAAATGCAGCTCCTGGGTCCCAATCCTTCATAAAGCCATGGATTGAGATGACATCGAGGCAAAAGACAGCCTGCAGACAGTGCATCTTTGTAAGCCTCTGAGGACAATGTGAAACTCCTTTTTAGGCTTAGAGATCCTTGCAGTCCATTTCTCCCCGTCCTTGTGTTTGACCCATTAAATGGCAGCTCCTGCAGTGGATTGGAGAGCAACAGACCCCTCAGTGACCGCGGAAAGGAATCAGGGATTTACTGTGATGGCATTATTCCTGCTGTCAGCAGCAGGGAGTAGATTTGAGATCTTGAATTAGAATTGCATTTGGACTCTCAAGAAGAAGAAGTGATATATAATTAATGCACACAGCAGCTGCCAAGTCAAGTCCAAAATGCCTCGGCACGCTGTTCAACTGTGAGTTCTGTGACCAGTGATGGAAAAGATAGGAGATTCACAAAATCAAACCATCATGAGGCCCGCTGCCATTTGCCCTGGTGTCATCCATATGGATTATGCTGTGAGCGGAGCCAGCAGGAGGCCAATTTCTACTTCCCGGGTACTTTGAATCCTTTTCCATGGCTCTCCACCAAGCCACTCTCAAGCCAGATGTGTCTCCTTCCATAGCATCTCCTGCTTCTAAATCCCATCTCAACTCAAGATTCCACTCCCTGAAGATGTGGGCTTGGCTAGCCCTCACGTCCTTCTGTGGCCTCTGCAGCGCCTTTTTCTGGGTGGTGTTAGGTGTCATCAAGTCGATTTCTACTCATTGCGCATGGATGTGTCAGAGTAGAATTGCGCGCAGGCTTTCCTCTCTGTAATCTTTGTGGAAGTAGACGGCCAGGCCTTTCTCCCGAGGCACCATTGGGTGGCAATTCGAACTGCCAAGCTTCCAGTGAGCCGCTGAATGCTTAGCCATAGATTCTGCTGTGGGTCAGTAGGCAAGGTATGCCACCTCTTTCTGCCTTGGCTTACTTATCAGGAAACAAAAAATGGCAGTGGGTGGTCTGGTGGCTTAAGCTTTGGGCTGCTAACTGCAAAGCTAGTGAGTTTTCAAAACTCACTAGCTCTTCTCCAGGAGAAAAATGAGACTGCCGGCCCCCAGAGAGACCGAGTCCTGGAAGCTCTGAGGAGCAGTTATGCGCTGTTCTTCAGGGCTGAAATGAGTCAGACTCCACTCTATGGCAGGGAGGGGATACTGCTGGGAAGTGCTGGTAACCACAAGGTGGGCAGCGCGAACCCACCAGCCCCTCTTTGGGAGACAGATGAAACTGGCTACGCCTGTAACGTTTCACAGCTTCCAAGAAGGCTCGCTGTGGCTCAGAATCCACTCCATGGCAGGTGGAGGGGCCTCTTGTGTCGCTGTGAAGACTGCATGCACGGATGCACACAAAGTATCCACTACTTTTTCTATGAAAGATGTTATGTGTGAGATAGTTGCTCCAACCCAACTCTATTTTGTAAACAATTTTTACACGTTCCTTATATTTTTCAGTTATGCTAACTGGTCACAGTGTAGATAGATATTCAAGAAGTATTTGTTCTCTTAATTGATTAACGATCAATTGGGTGGGTATGGCTTCGGGGTTTGACTTTATGCCGAGAGTGTTTCATGACAGATGTTTTCGTCATTGGAGTGAGAACCAAGTCAAACCCAAACCCACCAAACCCACCACCGTGGACTTGACTGCGGCTCATAGCAGCCCTGCGGGGCTGAGAGCGATGGTCCCTGAGGGGTTGCTGCAGAGGCTGTAAGTTTTTATGCAAGCAGATAGCCTCACCTTGCTTCCAAAGAGCTGTTGGTGGCATTGAACTGCTGTCTCTGTGGTTAACAGCCCATGACACTACCAGCGCTCCCTGAGGACTAGCTAGAATAGTGTTTCCCAAGAGTTGATTTTTTAAAATATAATCCTGCACATATCAGATGTTATGCGTGCCTTGTCTTTCTCTCTCCCTCCTCTCAAGTCCACGGTCAAATCGGAGGATTAAGCAGGCAGCCCTTTCAACAGCTGTTTGTGTTCTGTAGTCTTGGGTGCCTTCTCCAAGCGGCTGGTCCTAGCTGCCTGAGCCCCGGTGGATGAGGCCCTGAGGGCCAGATGCGCGGCATGTGATCAGTGTGTCAAAGAATTGGTTGCCTCATATCAGACCTTCATGGAAGTAATGCAGTTACCAGAACCCCACCCCGTCAGACAATGTTTCAGATTTAGGTTTTTAAGAAGTTGTTTTTAATACATCATGCCCTGAAGACAACTTTGGGTACACGTGGCATTGAGATCTATACACCTATATATGGAAATCTAGGTGTCAACTTCCTATCCAGAGCACCTTACCCAGTACCTAACTTGGCATGTGGAGGGTGAAGAATTGCTGCCTGGCACTGCTGCCCAGGTGGCCTTTTCCTTAGGTCAGGGACCCTGCATGCAAAATGGATATTGGGACAGAAGCTAGGGTCTACTTATGTGACAGAAATGCCTCTTTCTTTCTTTCTTCTTTTTTTTTTTTTTTGGCATCACTGCTCTCTGGTGGTGGGAGTAGGAGGCCCAGCCCCACTGCTGGAATTGGACCTCCATCCCAGTGGGCTGCAGTCCCACGCACAACAACCATGCCACCGGGGCTCAACCAGAAATGCCTCTTTCTAATGCCTCTTTCGAGTCCTCTGGGGACTCAAAATGGTTAGCATGTGTTAGCATGCTGCAGACAGAAGTCTACCCAGAAGTGCCTTGGAAGAAAGGCCTGGTGACTTATTTCCAGCGGTTGAAACCCTGTGGTGGGGTACTTGAACTTGGATGCACATGGACGGGGTCACAATGAGTTGGAATTATTTGAGAGCATCTGAGCGAGTACCTCTTCACCATAAAGCAGTATCTTCTTTGGCCAGCTGTGCATCCAATCACAGGAAAGCATCAGGAGTCAAATCAGTTGCTAACCCCTCTTTCTGAGAATCGATGCACTTTGTTCCTGGATATCAGGGTTTTCTAAGCAGTCATCTTTACAGAAGCAGATCACCTGAGGTAGACTATGGGCTCTGGCCAGCGTCCTCAACGAACATGAGTCCTGAATTCAAATTCCAGGTTCGTTTCATGACACCGGAGCTGCTTTAGCCCTTAAGTCTTGGGCCCTTGTGACCTGCACGCAAGGAGGTCCTCTCAAGGAGACTTTTCAGAGCACGGTGGTGGCACAGTGGGTTAGCGTTGGCTGCTAGCAAGAAGGCTGGTGACTGGAGCCCCCTTAGGGGCCACACAGGAGAAAGACCTCTTGCTATACAGATTGAGAAACTTCATGAGGGTACTTCTATTCTGAACACACACACACACACACACACACACACACACACACAATGTCTCCTGGTGGGATCAGGTTAACAAAGTCACGTGGACTGTGGAACCCTTCCCGCCACCCAATTTCCATCAGGAAATTTACCTCCCTGAAATAAAGCGAAATCCATGAGTCAGCTTTGAAGGAGAAGAAGATGAGCTTCAGTAGTCGTTGTCCAACTTGGTTGGGGTGTTTTGTTTGTTTGGAACTGGAGGATCTAAATGCAGCAGAATCCTTCCACCCACCTGGACTTACTGAAAACACTGCTCAAAGAAACCATAATGTGGCAAGCTACTGGAGATGTCACCTCCCTTTCTCCTTGAGTTGGGGAGTCCTGATGCAGCAGCTGTTAAGCATTCAGCCACTGACTAAGTCCACCCCCAGGGAGAAAGTCCCGGAGACCTCCTTCCATGAAGGTTACAGCCTTGAAACCCCACGGGAACGAGTTCTACTCTGTCACATGGGGTCGCTGTGAGTTAGACTTCATTCATGGCACCAAACCACAGCAACAGACTTGAGCTGGGTCTTTCTGTGACCAGATGCCTAGGACAGGGACAATACCTCCCCTGGAAGAGGCGAACTGGTCATGCCCCAGTAGCATGTCAGAGAAGAACAGCTAAGAGGCAGCCCAGGGGAGTGGGGTCCAGGCTCAGGCCTGTCACCGTCTGCCCCCTCTGTCTGGCCATTCCTGTCCCTTCCACTTCCACGTGGGTGGGGGGGGGGGGGAGGTTGGGAAGAATCCCTCCAGACCAGGATGGGGCAGTGAAGCTTGAGCATGTCTTCTCCCACTCTGCCCTCACAGCGACTCGGGACCCTTCCTCATTGCCCCCTCTCCAGTGTGAGTCCTTTGATGGAGATAATTGCCTGAGAGGCTCCATTTATTCCTGGGTTGAAAGAGGAATGTGAGGAAATGCGTTGTTCCCTGTAGTAGACTGTGCTCACACAGAAGAGCTCTGTGCTGGGGCCCAGCCTTCCTTGAACCCTCTTATCAAGCGGGCAGGGTGAGGTGACCCCACTTCCTGCTGAAAAACATTTGCCATTGAAGAAGCAAGACTCATAAGACCGAGATGGGGAGACCCTGCGTCACAGAATGCAATCATAATCCAGGCTTCCTGGAATGGTCACAGGATAACTCCGTGATACTTTTCTTATTCTGACATCTGTGAACCTTACACATGCATACTGGACTTTACTCAAGCAAGCAAAACAATGGTCACCAGTTGGAAATTTGTCTAGTGGTTCTCTTATTAAATTTTATTTTATTATAAACTAGGTGGGGGAGCATTTTGAATCACCGGCTTCCTATTCAAAGTTTCAACTCCTGATCCAAGCCCCTTGGTAGTTCACCCTTCCCCTGCCCCTTGGGTGCTCATCTCCTTCTCCGTCGCACGGGTAACCGCCATCCATTACACCCAAGTCAACGCCCGCCCTTGTCTAGACCCTTGTCTCCTCTCCTTTGCCTTGAGTGGACATTAAAATTTTTTTTTTTTAAATCAGGAAAGGCAAATAAAAGTGACAAATGTCCATGAAAGAAATGATGTGCTTCATAGCTCAGAGCCTGTTGTCCTGAGAAGCCCACTGTCCGAGAAGCCAATATAAATGATATACTCTGATACCAGTGGGAAGAGCTCCTCATATTTGGTTATAGGAGGAGAGACCAGCGATCCTTGAAGACGTCATTAATCTGTGGATGGCTCATCTGTGGAGTTTCCAGGCAGGCCCTGTGGCTAGAGGAACTCTGCCTTTCCAACCTAGAATGGTGGCATTTCATGTAAAAGACAATTGTTCAAATCCATCCGTCTCAGGAAATGCAGGTGGTAGTGGGTTTTCCAGGGCTACAGGTTAGTTTTGTATAGACAAACAGCAATGGTGTGAGAAGGCTGAATGCCGCGGGACTGCCTTGCTTTTCCGGGCCTCCCAAAGTTTCTGCCTTTGACAGGATGCAGTCTTCTCGCATATTTTCCTTCTCTGACAGGCTTTTGCCCTCCCCAGGTCCCAGTTTCCACAGGCTTGTCTGTCTGTGTCTGTCACTGTGCCTATGGCAGACGAGGTGCCCTAGAACCAGAACCTGCAGCGATCACAAAAAGCACTGTTGACTTCCACATGAGGCCCTGCAGAGTCTCTGTGGCTCTCTGCTTGCATCACCCATTCAACAGGAGTTCTTGGGGCTCCTGCCTTGGGCCAGGCACTGAGCCAGCTCCTGGGGGGAGGAGGATGAGCCCCAGGCCCAGTCTGGCCCCAGGCCTGAGTGCTGGACATGCCTGTGCACATGGTAGGCACTGTGGGGCAGGCATAGAGTATTAGGAAGAGGCCATGCCCAGGTCCAGAGGTTTTCAAAGACCTCCACTTTTGCGCTTGTTTTTAGAATAACCGTTTTATTTTCTAGGCAGTGGGGGGTGGGGGGAATGGGGGAGTGGGGGGATGGGAGGGTGGATTCGTTTACAGAAAAGTTGCTGCAAACATATCTCAAAGCATTCCCCTATATAGCCTTCACCCAGTTTTCTTTAGGGTCAACAGTTTACCTCGTCGGGGTGCACGTGTCAAAACTAAGGAGTTACGACGATGGGAGCTTTGTTAATTAGACGCCAGACTTTATATGGATTTCACCAATTTGAGAGAGGTCTCCTTGAAGTGACATGTCAGCAGGGAATTAAGTTTAGACTGGCAAACAGAGCCAGAAATGTTAATAGGAAACACTTGCACTTCGGCCCAGAAGGCTGGAAGAACTTTGGCCCATTTAAGGAACTGTTCAGAAGTGCGAGTGCTTGGCGCTTTGGAGAGGTGCCGGAGTGGGGCCAAAGAGGCTTGGAGGCATCTCTTGACGGAACCAAAGCTCCAGCCAGCGAGACCGTCATCTTTTGTTCTTGTTGTTGTTTGTACGTTTTTCCGTATATGAAATCCAGGCCATAAAGAGTTGTTGGAGTAATTATTTCTTAGGACTTGGCAAGGCAAGGTTGGCGACACATGGGGCACTCATACCATGAGCATAAGGAAGAAGAAAACGCTCTACAATTGATCATGGTGATGACTGTCCGACTTCTCTTCAAAGGATTGGACTATTGAAGTGTCTGACATGTGAATTACATGTCAATAGGATTTTGAAAAAAGGAAAGTTGTATGTAAGTTTAGAAAATGTATCGTAGGGCATGTACTCAAAATCTTAACTCTGTTTTCATTATGAAAATAAAAATTTTCAGTTATTTTCCCTTATAGGAGTTTAATATCCTTCAAATTCTGTTCTAAAATATTTTGCATTACTTTCATGAAGCGGGGCAGATCGTAATACTGTGTGATAGTCAGGAATAAAATTTTGTAATTCAAGAAAAAAGAAACTGGATAAAGTCCCTTAGCACATGGGAAAAGACATGTTGCTGGACACCTGGAACAGAGACCCAATAATACCCAGAAGTGAGCTCTAGAAGGTGGAAGCATACTCTGTAATAGAACGCAGAACCTTGAACTCTTCTGCAGCTGAAGAAATGTTGCAGAAATTTGCACCATCGAGTACCTTGGTCCTTGATGTTGTTTTGTGCAGACGAGTTCATGAAATTTTTAAGTTGGGTCACATGAGATCTAGGGAAAGAGGCTTTTCTAGATCAGGCCAAGGTAATTGTCCCTGAACCTTGAACAAGTCCACTGTGTGATTTTTTAAAAAAAACCCGAAAATGTGTAAATATGCATGAACAGTGATGACATAATTAAACACATGAATAGAGACCCACAGATCCCTGGAGGGGATGTCCATTTCAAAGCCTGACATGTCTGAAGGCAACTTCGGGATTGACAGTGTTGACAAGAATTGGCAGAGTTGACCAGGATATAGTGTCACCTCACAGTAGCCTGTTACCCAGGGTTGAGGTCACAACTGTTCAAAGAGCCCCCCTGTACCAAACAGGATCGATGCCCCTGGGATTTTTTCCAAACTGCTATGTGACCTTTTCTGCCAGTGGTCCCAGCGTCAATAAAGTGTTCCTTCTGGATTTAGCCAAGTCATTGTGGTGTCTCTTTCTTCTGAGTCAACCTCTGCCGAGTTCAGGGAAACATCAGTCATTCCTGTGGGGAGAGAGAGAGAAAGAAATCATAAAAGCTCTGCTTCTAGAAACCTCTTCGAGGCTGCTCTATCACTTAACACCTACTAGCCATTTCATTTGAAATGAGACATAGAAAACTCAGAAATAGCCCGTGTGGGTTGTTAAAAATTATTATTACTTAAAGCTTTCTTAGAGCTACTCTTTCTTTCTTTCTTTCTTTCTTTCTTTCTTTCTTTCTTTCTTTCTTTCTTTCTTTCTTTCTTTCTTTCTTTCTTTGAGCTACTGTTTCTAACCTTGTTTTTGGTTGGCCACAAAAAGAAACTGCTCAGGAAATGTCTCACTATGTGTTGGGAAAGGACACACATTTCAGTGAGCTCGTGCTCCACTTACTGGTGGACACTCGATGGTTGCTAAGCATCAAGCAGCACTGATATCCTTGACTCCTCCCAAAATGGCACAGGGGCTCTCTCTCTCATCCCTCCATCCCATCACTGCCCTGGTGGGAGTAGGAAGCCCAGCCTTGCTCCTGAAAAGCTGCTGCTGGATTTGAACCATCAAGCCTGTGGGCCACAGCCGCCCCCCCCCCCCCCCAGCCGCTGCACAAACAGGGCTCAGCTAAGGGGCTCTCTTTAGCCATTGATTGGCTGGTGACGCTGAGGTCCCGGTCGCTTTCCTGTCACCACCAGAGTTGTCTTCAGAATTGACAGATCAGCTCATCATGGCCGTTGGTAATTTCACAATTGACACATAATCCAGGCATCCGAGGAGAGTCTAGTGCTGTGTTTAATTATATACCTCTGGTTATATGTGTTTGAAAAACCAGAGGAGCAGGATTAGAGAGTGGGGCTGTGTAGATAATCTTTTGCTGTCGCCACTGGAAAGACTCTGGTTAAAAGATGCCTGTGGCCCCACACCTGCAGGCTGGTCATAACCTGGGTTACCGGTATACTGGGTGTCAAAGAATTGACACTTTAAGCCACTGCCAAGGCTTCCCCAGAAGTAACAAGGCCCAGAACAGGACTTTTATGGAAGTTGTGTTAGTGTTCAAGGCTGAAAAGGACTTACACAACTGGGATCTGACCAACTATAGTCAGCGACTAGAAACCTTGTGTGAAAGTCTGGAATGGGTTCTGCACTGCAAAAGGCGCCAACGACACCCGCCTTGGGTTCGTCTGTCGCAGTCCGGCTTGTCTAGGGCACACAAACGAGGCAGTCTTGGCACACCTGACGTTCCTCCAAGCAGCCTTGCCAAGCCATGCTGCCAGTGGCTTCCTCCGCAGCATGGCTGCTGGTGCTTGTTCCTAGACCCCTGCTCGAGACCCTTTCAACATACTGATTGCTGGAAGCCATCTTTTCAGCCCTGATGAGATTGGGGGCTATTGAGGGCCAAGCCCTTGCCTCCGTTGCCGTCGTTCTGCCTTATCTTCAGGCCAATGGCCAGACCAAAGGCACAGCGCAGACCTTGGTGTGAAACATTAGAGGATATGGGCCTTTCACAGTTGCAAGATTTTCCAATCATTATGTACACAATGGGTGAGAACTCCTAGATTTCCCCGGACCATTTCCAAAAGGTAGATGGAAACTCGTAAGGCCCAACGTATTTGTTCCGTTTCCTAAATACTTATGAGTCAGTCCTTCCCAGGAATCCTAATCCTTTTCTGCTATTTGCCCTGTGTGTCTCTTTCTGCCTCTGCCTGTCTGTGTCTGTTCTCTCTCTCTCTCTCTCTCTCTCTCTCTCCACACACTCTCTCTGTGCATGCGCTCCCTCTCTCTCCCCCTTCTCTGACTCTTACACATACCACATTTTAAAAAATTGATAGTGAATCACTCAGCACACAGCTCTTTGTGCTCTGAGAAACAAAGGTTTGCATGTCTTGGAAACAGAGATTCCTTTTTCCAAACATGTGACTGCTCGCTCGCTCGCTCGCTCGCTCACTCCCCTTAGGTGTTGGTTGATGTGCACGCGCCGTGTGGTTTATCGAGACTTGGCATTTTATAGACCATGAGGCAAAGTTTCCATTCATTGACAGCATGTGTGTCTGTCTGCTCTATCTTCCCAGATGAAATCATGCACCAGGACATCGTGCCGCTCTGTGCTGCTGACATTAAAGACCAGCTGAAGAAGCGATTTGCATACCTGTCTGGTGAGTGTGGGGTGGGGGTGGGGATGGGGGAGGGCCAGTGTCGGGTGGGGTCTGGGTGGAGCAAGGCTGGAGTTTTGTTGATGATCCCCCCACCCCACCCCACCCCCTCCTAAGGCTCCATACCTAGTGCTTGTGTGGCTTAGCTCATCCATCCATGTCCCATGGCCGGAACTTGGAAAACGGCATTTGATGGGGCGTGCAGTCTACTTTTTCAGGTCATCTCAATGAAGCCAAGTAAGTGACTTCCGGGATCGTGGGTGAAGCAGGGCAGCTCCAGATGAGGTGGTAAGAGTGGGAGAAGCATCTCGTCTCGGCGTTGGTGGCTCCCAGGAAGAAACCTGGTGGAAGTCTGACAGTGTCCTGGGGCAGATGCGACCCTGGCAGTCCCTAGTGGTCCCTGGAAGTCTCCACCTTCCTTTGTGTCACAGACGAATGGGCAGAACTGGCTGAGCAGGATAACATCCTCATGTTCTTCTCGCTCTTCTTGTGCCGGTGTTAGGAAAGGCTGTTCTGAGAAAGAACCATTCTCTCCCTGCACCAGCTGCTGAGGGAATGTTCCAGAGAGTCAGCGGCTAATGGGGGAGTGGGGGGGGGTGGCGAGGGGAGCTAGGTGCTCCGGTAGCAGGGTCAACTTTGCGTGCCCCGCCTCCTCTCCTAACTCCTGCTCTTGGGTTCTGGTGTAGTCATTCTTGAGCCCTGCACTCTGTCGAAACCTGCTGAGAGCCTGGCCATCCCATCAGACAGGTTCCGTCCTGAGCACTCACTGCCCAGCCTCTGGGACAGTGTCCCTGCAGCCGGACTTGCATGACTGCTTGTATAACAAAAGCTGCAGTGACCCTGTCTGTTCTCCGTGTGGTGCCCTCTGGTACCTTCCTTCACCTTGTATTTTGGTTGAGAATGTCCACAGGGCAGCTGACACCACTTCAGTAAGGTGTGCATTCAGTGCCTTGCCACTTTTTAATCTGGACAAAACTGTCAGCTAAGACTCATGAAATATGGATCTATGTCCGTATACACATAGGCATGCATACAAAACCCACACGGAATCACTGCCTGTGAGCGGATTCTGATGCACAGAGACCTGATAGAGCCGTGTTGACCTGGCCCTGTGAGATCCGAGACTGTCACCCTTTACAACAGGAGAAAGCCCAGTCTGTCTTTCAAGAGGCAGCTAATGGTTTCAAACCGCTGACCTTGCAGTGAGCAGCCCAGCAGAGGGGTCCCGACACTTGTGGAGAAATGAAATGGAAAATAATGGAATTTTGCCATGAACGTTTGGAGACTCCCCAGCTATGCTGATAAATAACAGAATGGGTTCTGTGTGCTGTTTATAAAGAGATAGTTTCTGACTTAGGATGAGGTTCTGTTCTGATAACTCTCACATAAGCTGATTCTGACATAGTCAAATACATTTTTTCCTCTTCTGACTGCCTTTTCTTATCTTGGTGGGTTGGAAACACTACATGTATGTTTACTAAACCCCAAACCAAACTCACTGCTGTTGAGGCAATTCTGACCCCTCATTGCCCTATAAGACAGAGTAGAACTGTCCCTGTGGGCTTCTGCGGCTGTGAATCTCTGCTGGAGTACAAAGCTTCATCTGGGCAGCTGGTGGGTTCGAACGGCTGACCTTACAGTGGACAGCCCACTGAAGAGGAGTTGTCACTTGTCATTTTTCCTGTGGAAACTCTCGGGATGCCTGGAATATCTCTGGGGATATTTGTTGGAGTTCTGCGTGTACCCCTTTTATTCTTCCTATTTTTCTAAATGACATCTCACTGCTTCAAAAATCTGCCTACGGACTTTAGCAAAGTCATCCATGCCTGGGGCCATGTTCTCAAGTGATTGAAGCTCCTGATTTTGGTTAGAGAAACTCCAGCAACCCTTTCTCTTTAGAGAAAACTTGACAGCTTTTCACCTTCTCTTCCCCGTTATTTCTCCTCTGGCATGCCTTCCCCATTTTAAATCCGTTAAGTCCAAATGTGGCAATTCACCCTTCTTCTCAGTCTAGGAACTGTTTCAAAGTGATGATAGCAAGTTCTGAATTCATTGTTTTTGCCACGTGAACCATTCCTCCCATCATATTATCCTGATCAAACACTTAGAGCACCGGTTCTCAATCTGTGGGTCGCTACCCCTCAAATGACCCTTTCACAGGGGTCGCCCAATTCATAACAGTAGCAAAATGACAGTTATGAGGTAGTATTTATGGTTCGGGTCACCGCAACATGAGGAACTTCATTAAAGGGTCATGGAACTAGGAAGGTTGGGAATCACTGACTTAGAGTATGTTTACCTAACTCAGCTCCCCACCTCACCCCCATTTCTCCTGCATGAATGCTTCTATCAGTTCCTCTCAGAAGGGGGGGTGCTGTGTTCTGTTCAGACACCCTTAGGGTACACCACCACACTGCTAGTACACCATCAGCTGAGACTGCTGTGCAGTAAAGGCCAGAGTCTGTGTAAGTCAGAAACCTGCCCAGGAGGGAAAATGCATTTCCCCAGTAAATAGAAATGATCGAGAAGTGGGGACTGCGCCCTACTAAATATGGGAAACTCAGAGGACCCAGAAAAAACAAGGCAAACAGAAACCATACCAAACCCACCGTTATCGAGTTGATTCTGATTCAGAGACTCAGTGGGACAGAGCAGAACTGCCGCATGGGCTTCGGAGGCTGAGATGTTTTACGGGAGTCGAGAGCCTTGTTTTGTCTCTGCAGAGCAGCTGGTGGTTCCAATGACTGACCTCGCAGTGAGCAACCCAACCATTAGGCCACCAGTGGTCTTAGAAAGCCAGGGCAGCCTCTTCAAATTCCACTTCTCACGGGACTCATTCTGTATTCCTTTTCCTGTCAATGAGGGGGCACCTACCCTGAGAAACATGAAAGAAGTGCAGATGGTTAGCATATGACCGGGTGCCATTTTTCCCACAGGGCGAGCATGGAGCAACTTGCTCTGAGTTTGTGTACCCAGGGGCATCGCCTGGTAAGATTCTCTAGTCACAGTGATTTTTTTTTTTTTTTTATAAAACCAGGTTCGCTCAAACTCATTTTTTGTGATGACTGATCTAAGAGAACAGCGTGCAGCTGTGAAATTTTGTTTCCTGCTCAGGAAAAATGCCACAGAAGCTGTTGTGATGTTGAATACAGCTTACAAGGTCTGTGCTATGGGGAAAACTCAAGTGTATGAGTGGTTTTCTCATTTCAAAAAAAGTGAGATGTCGATTGATAACAACCTCATCTGGATGTCCATCCACTTCCTGAATGGATGAAAAGATCGATAAAATTCATGCACTTGTGCTCAAAGACCAATGATGGACCATTGAAGAGATGGGGAAGTTATCTGGACTATCTTGGAACTCAGTTCAGTGAATTTTAATGGAAGATTTGGGAATGAGAAGGATAGCAGTGAAATCTGTGTCTTGGGTTCTGACTGACCAGGAAAAAGATTATCAAGTAGAAACATGCCATGTTTTGAAAGAATGGCTCTGAAATGATCCAGACATTTCCCCCAAGGTCATTACTGGTGACATGGTGCTATTCTTACCATACCCAAAGCAAACATTAATCAGGCCACTGGAAGATGTCATTGTCACCTCGCCCCCAAAACTCTCATCAATTGAAGTGAAAGTTCCAGAGGATGCTCATTTTTCTTTTGGATGTGAGGGAGATAGTGCATTTGGAGATCATTCCACCAGGACAGACTGTTCATCAAGCTTTCTATTTAGAGGTTCTGAAAAGATTGTGTAACAGTGTGTGACAACAAAAGGCCTGATTTATGGCAGATGGAGGACTGGTTTTGCCACCACAACGGTGCATCTGGTCACGCAGCCATCTCAGTGTGCCAGTTTGGAGCACAAAGCAGAATACCTCTCTTTCCCCACGCACCTTCTTCACCTGACCTCACGCCCTATGACTCCAGAGAATGAAGAGGGACATGGAAGGGCAGCAATTTGACAACTTAGAAGAAGTGAAGAAAAAAAGACGAGGGAGATGCTGTCAGCCTTTTCAACAGATGAGTTTGAAAAATGTTTTCAAGAATGGAACCACAGATTTGACAGATGTGTTAAGTCCAATGGAGACTACTTTGAAGGTGATAAAGTTGTTATGTAAAAAAAAATTAAACACAATACTTTGAAAAAAATCCAGTTTTCTTTGGGTACCTCCTCATACTCAGCAGCTAATCGAAAGATTTGGGGGTTGTATGTACCCAGAGGTGGTACAGAAGAAAGAGCTGTCCATCTGCTTCTAAAAATGCAGCCAGGACATGGCACACGGCACACCTCTGACATGAACGGAGCACCAAGCATTGGCATCAATGCCATGACAACTGCTTTACCAGCAGCACAGAAAAGAAGTGCTTGTTCTGGGGCATGGCCTTCCCACTTCCCACTTTGACCCCTTCTAACAGCCTGGGCACCCTTTTCCATGGTGGTGGAACAGCACACCCCCACCTTGCACCTGTGAACTAAAGCAGCCTCCCACCCCCACTGGGTGTGGCCTGGCCTGGACTGCTTCCCCCCTTACTGCCTGTCGCTGCAGGTTCCTGCAGTTGTTCCTCCCGCCGTGGGTGGCTATGACCAACCCGGCCCGCAGGGCTGCTTATGAACACATACCATCCTCTGGGGGGTATCCCTCCCGGAGTCAGCCGAGAAAGGGCACATGTCAGTGTGCAGGTTGTATCTGAAGCTAAATGAGCCACGGTGAGCTTTTCAGCTGCAGAAGTGGAGCTTCTGAGAGGCTGTGTCAATGGGGGAGAATAGCTCCATTGCTTCTCAGAGTAGAGTAATTACTTGGAGGACCAGGCTTGGATTTGATGGGGGAAAGAACTGGGGGGTGGGGCGTACTTTTGAAACTCTTAAGATCTCTCCATTGTGCAAGTGGCTGAATGTCAATATGACTCAAGGACCAGCTGGTGAAAAGCTCTGGAACATGTGTACGCAGTCTCCCTTGCTGGCTTCTTCTCCTCTCCCCAGCTCTTCACCCCTTTCATCATCCTGAAAAGACTCCCAGCTTGAATACACTGAGGGATTCTGACTTCTGGCCGGAGCCTTGACAGGTGTGCATCTAGCTGCCCCCTTGACATCTCCACTTGGCCTTCCTGAAGAATTCTAGCATAACTCCCAAGATGCTCTTCCATATTCCCATCTAGCCTCCTCCCCTCATTCTGTGCACACACTTTCTCAGTCATGCAACCAGACCCTGGCCCACCTGCTGTGGGGAGAGGAGCCCGTGGCGCTCACGAAGCGGGTCTGAGCTCCTGAGGCAAACCCTGAAACAAGGAACGGGGATGTTCCCCAGCATGAGAGTCAAAGTATCACGAGGCATCCTTAGAAGGGCCATTCTCCGTGGTTGGCTTTCAAGATGCAGAAGGTACATGTTAAACAGGTGAGTGGTGTGGAGGGGTGAAGAAGCGTTTCCAGGTGTCAGGCAGCAAGAAAGCAAAGCTGTCACTCCTCTACTCGCTAAAACCTCAGTTGTGCCAGCAAGCTGCACGAGCTTGAAAAAGAGCGCCATGATTCAGGGGAGGCCAGAGTCCCAGCCAGTGTCCGACTGAAGCCTGTGGCAGTCTGATCAATAACCTGCTCAGTCCCTTCTCTGGCCCACCACATCTCTGCTGTTTGAAGCACTGCCCTATGTTTGGGATTATTTATTATCCGTAGGAAACGAAAGCAATATCGTAAAATGTCTATCGCCACCTCCCCTTTGTTTTCACCATTCTTCTCACAGCCCATGCTGATGCACGACAACCTGATAGGACAAGGTAGAAGTGGCCCCTGTGAGTTCTGAGGCTGTAGCTGTTTGCAGGAGTAGAAGGCCCTCTCCTTCCTATGAACCCCCTGGAGGTTTTGAGCCTCTGACCTTGTGTTTAGCAGCCCAATTCGTAACCACCTCGCCACCAGGGCTCCGAGTGTTCATCGCAGTCCATGGACATGCAATGCCCAGGCTGGTCACTCAAGAACTTGGAGTCTTCCTCTTTTTCTCACCTACGACAACTAGTTGATTAAGAAATCCGAGTGTCCTACTTTGACAATATGAGAGGTTGGCCTGTTACCTACTTCCGTTACCCGGGTTAACGATTAATGGTGTCACGTTGTGGTCTGAGCCATTGACTCTGTCGTTCTGACTCACACTGCCCTCTGTGCCACAGAGCGAAGCAGTGCCCGGTCTGGCGTCATGCTCACCTGGTTAGGGTTGAGCCCGCTGTTGGCAGCCACGGAGTTGTCTTTCTCATCAAGGTCTTCCCCTTTTCCACTGGCCCTCTGCTTTACAAAGCACGGGTGCCTCTGGGCTTAGTCTCTCCCGATAACATGTTCAAAGTACGTGAGACAAGCCTCACCATTCTGACTGTACTTCCCCCGAGATAGGTTTGTTTGTTCCGCTGGCACCCGCAGGCCTTGGACTGCCAGGAATGTCAGAATGGTTGCTAACTGGATTCTACTTCCTCCTTCCTGGATGCTGCTTGATACGCATCTCCTTGGAACCTTTCTGATCCACTGAAGTTAAACCAAGACCTTGTATGGACTCCCACTTTTCAGAATAAACAGCCAAATCCTTTCCTTGCACAATCAACGGATGGCCCAATACTATCAGTCTCCTGGTCACCTTTATCCCTCGATGTTACCTCCGCCTATACCCCTTCCCCACCCCCGTCTGTCGCTGTTGCCCTTGCATAAGCCAGCCTGGCACTTTGGCCCTGACTCTTTCCTCTGCTCGTCGCCCACGTGGCTTGGTGACTTGCCATCTCCTCTCCTCCCGTCTTTGCTCACATGCCCCTTCTCAGGGAGAAGATCTTCCCTGACCACCCTGCTCCCCGGCCCTGCTTGGTGGTTGGAACCACTTAGCACTTTCTAACAGACCAGATGTGTGTCCTGTTTTTTCCCCATGTCAGCCTCTTCCACCAGACCTTAGGCTGCTGAGGCCGGGGGTCTGTGTCTGTCCTGTTCACTGCTGCATTCCCAGGTCCATGAACAATGCCAGGGCCACAGGGCCGCCCTGTCGATGCCCGCTGCCTGAGTTTGTCCTGGGATGTAAATTGTGGTTCCACCTGGCTGCAGTTCCTTTAGAAAACAATGCTGCTCTTGGTAATTCTACTTATTAATGTTCTGTAAACATTTCTGAAATGGATTCATGTAAGCCGATGATGCCTTTGGCAGATGTATCCGCGTTTTAATTCATGCTCACACTTAATGTGTTTCACAGCTCGTTAATCTCCACACACACACACACACACACACACACACACACCGTTCATCCGTGCCCTGTTGTAGCCATGGCACTCCAGCCTCCTCCCATTAACACTCTCTGTGCTTGTGTCCGTGTCCTGCCTAGTGCTGTGACAGAGTTACGTGTTCAGCAGAGACGGGGAAGGGCGGGGGCCCAAGCGCTTGCTGGGGAGAAAAGTGAGTCTCTCTGCTCCCATAGAGATTTACAGCCTCATAAAGCCGAGGAGGGTGGGGGCTGCTGTGAATCACCGCCCACTCGATGGCAGTGGGTGTGGTGGAGTTAGTGACCTACCATGCTGTAACCACCGTCACAAGTCTGTAACTGAGAACAAACAGACTTCCTGTCTGGCAGTTCTAGAGCCAGCGTGTGAAGTCAAGACTCCGACTCCGATGGGTGATGCTTGCTTGAGAGCTCTGGGGCAGACTCCTTCCCTGCCCCGTCCAGCGTCTGCTGTTTGTCGACACTCCCTGGCGGTGGCTGCACCCTCCACTCTCTGCAATCACCCCTCTGTGTGTCCGTATCCTCGCCCCTCTGGCTCCAGACCTCATCTGCCCGTCTCTGAGAGACTCACTTCTCACTGCGTTGGAGTTCCCCTGTTTGATCCTGAGGGCTTCCTCCAGTTCTGGACTTCCACCTTCCATTCAAAGGAGGCCATGTGCACAGGCTCCAGGCAGGGGAAGGTGGGCCTGGTTTTCAGAGACCAGCATCCAGCTGCGCATCAGCATTGACATGTTTCATCGTTTTTGCTGCTTTGCCGGCTTCACGTGAGTCGATGCTCTTATTCCTATCCCACTGGGGATGGCTAGACGCACGATTGCCGGTTCAAACCCGTCAGTCACTCCTTGAGGGAAAGTGGAGGCTCTCTGCTCCTGCAAAGATTTAAGAGCTAGGAGAGCCTCCAGTAAAATGATCCTTTAGTTAAAAGCAAAGCACAAAACAGATATCTAGCTTTGGAACCCCTATATCGGGTGGCTATGAGGCGGAATGCACTCACTGGCAGGGGTGTGGGTTTGTCTGTCTATAACCTGCCCATCTGAATCATGTGAATAACATGTGGGTCCCCTCTTCTAGCTGCTGTCCCATTCCCCCTTACTGTTGTGAGTTCCTCATGAGCAGGGGTTTGCGGTCCCTGCACTGAAGCCCACGACTTTACAGACCAGGCCCTGTTTTACTAACTTTTGCTTAACTCCTTGGTGCACCGGTGCAAAGAATGGCCAGATGAAATGCCACTTTAATCTCTTAAGTGGTTGGGAAGGAAAGACTATCAGCATTGTTTTTCCTTTTGAAGATGGAATGTGTGGTGTCTTTGTTTTCAGTTTGCCCTGAATTTATGCCCTCTTGTGGTCTGGTCCTTCGTGTCTGCTTTCCCAGCAGCCTGGGGGTCGGCACAGCGAAGCCGCTGTAGGAATGAAGATGAACATTGTTACCGCATCTTCCTCCACTCTGTGAACACACTGCCAGAGAACCACCACCCAGCTGACCCTAGAACTTGTCCCAGGTCAATGCCCACAACAAGGCTACTGTGTGTGTGTGTGTGTGTAGGTGGGTGTGTGTGTGCAACATCACTGTCCTGGTGGGAGTAGGAAGCCCAGCTTTGCTCCTGGAGAGCTGCTGCTGGATTTGAACTGTCAACCACTTGGCCACCAGGGCTCAGTCCGAAAGTCACTTTTTAAAGGCACAACCAAGGGTCAAAATAGGCCTTAGATGTTGGGGATTCTAAACTCCTGTATAAAACAGCAGTGAGTCCTGAACATCTCTATCCGTGTGTAGTCAGTCAAAGTTGTCTACTCAGCAAGCATAGACCACCTTGAGGAAGAGTGGGCATGTTACAATTCAAATTCTGTACCTTTATCAAACTTGGGGGTACTTGAGGACGTCTGGCGGAATGCTCCTTAGAGCACCAAGTACATACTTTGGGCATGCTATCAGGAAAGACCAGTCTCTGGAGGACATCATGTTGATAAAGTGAAGGAAGATCCTCGATGAGACGGATTGACACAGTGACTCAATCACAGGAAGGATGGTGAGGGTAGTACGGAACCTGGAAGCGTTTTGTTCAATGGCACATATGAGATGCTTAACCTTCCAGACCTTTGGTTCTCCATGTGATGGGGGTGCTCAGGCTTCTATGGCATTGAGGTCAGATTACGGCTGGCAAAGTACTTATTATAGTGCCTTGGACACATGTCTCCATAAAGACCAGCTTTTATGTTCTATTATCGAGGGGGTTGAGAGCAAGACTAGGAAGATGGACATCCCCGCTCTTAGTCACTGTGGGATGTTGGGTAAGTTACAACCGCCTGATACTTCCATTTCCTGATGCACACTGGGAATAAGAATAAGAACAGCAGCCCTCTCAGGTAGGAAGGCCTAAATGTCTTAATGCCTGGCACAGTGGGTGCTCCAGAAACATTCAATGTCCCCACGACCATCAAGAGTGAGGAAGTTAGGACAGCCGGGTTTTTCATGTGATTTCTCCCCAGATACGCAGGCTTCCTCTCGGTGACCTTACTGTCACTTCAGGTTCATGGCAAGGGTGATGAGCTCACCAGTGGGTGTGCAAGCCATATAAGCCATTGTCCTTTGAGTAGACTTCCCGTCTGCTTGAGCTAAGAAAGCTGCAATCACAATTCCTCAATAGTCAATAGTTACAAAACCATCTGATACTAGCTGCAAACTTGACAGAGGGTGCCAGCAAGAAGGGATGTGTGGACGATGCTAGATGGAAGAAACAGGATTTCGCCGGATTTTGAGCACTGGGAAAAGAGAGCCCTGATAGCACAGTGGTTATGTGTTTCACTGCAACGGACTGCCACAAGGTCAGCGGTTTGAAACCACCATCCGGTTCATGAGAGCAAGACAGGACATTCTAGTCACATAAAGAGTTACATCTCTGAAACTCACAGGGGAAATTCTACCCTGCCCCATATGACTCACTAAAAGCAGCATGGACTCAATGGCAGAGAGTTTGGTGGTGATGGTGGAGTGGTACTGGTGTTGGTGGATGCTGAAGAGGGGAGAAACATGGGAGGCCCAGAATCAGCTCATTTTCACATTGATATAACTTAAGTTGTTAAACCAGAGCCAGCTTTACTTGGTACCGTTAGGTGACCTTTCAATATTCTCCTTCTTTCAAGACAGCATTCCATTCAGCAGATACTAATATAAAAAGTGCATATTAAAATAAGACATAGTATTGTTAGGTGCTGGGTGGGTATAAGAATAGAGAGGATTTTGTCCCTGCCTTGAAAATGGATAGCAGGGTTGAATGACAGAGGCAGAATCCCCCAGTAGCACAGATGCAAATATCAGGTAGTGGTGGAGTGCTGGGGAGAGAGGGTCAGTAACTGACCAAAAGACACAGGACATTGTGTGTGGTCTCTGCCCACCCTCCCCCCCGCCCTGGGGTCCCAGAAGAGAAATGTCCTGTGCTGGAAACCCATTGCCCAGTGACACAAATTTAGATCTTCTTTCCTTCTTCCTGTATTCTTACATGATTTTGGTCTGAAAACATTTGATGCTTCTTTACTCCATGCACTTTTGGTATTGCTTTTGTATGTGTATCCCCATCTGTTTTATAAAGGACTCATAAGGTGCCCCAACACCCCACCCCATGTCGCATCTCAGTGGGAAGGCCTGGCCACAGGGGCCCCCTCACATCCTGTAGGACAGGGGGGAACTGTCCCTGTGAGTTTCTGAGGCTGTAACTCTTCACAGGAGTGGACCATCTCCTCCTTCTCCCATGAAGCAGCTGTTGGTTCTGTGCGACTGACCTTGAAGTTAGCAGCCCAATGCATAGTAACATCCATGCCACCCAAGCTGCCTCAGTTACATGATCAAGCTCCGCAGTGACCTTGAATAGCCCTTGACCATGGATTGACCTGTCTGAGCCTCGTTTTATTTATCTGAGGCTCTCTGCCCTTCTGCCCTCCTCGTCGAGAGGCGATAGCTAGGCGAGGTGACTTAAGACTATAAAGGTGCTTTGTGAATACAAAAGCCTGAGCCTCACCGGAGGCGTTCTTGGCATCTTGGGCCGGGTCATTCCTTTCCTGTGCCCGATAGATGTGTGCCTGGTTCCCTGGCCCTTAACCACTAGGTGTCAGTAGTGCACACCCTGAGGCTACTTGTGAAGCCCAAAGGTGTCCAGACAGCTCTGAGTTTCTCCTACCTAAGATCCCTCCCCTCCTTGGTAGAAACCACTGGCTTTGGCAGAAGTAGAATGATCTCTTGTGGCACGCTGATGCTGCTATTGCCATGGCCAGTCTTGCAGCTTCCCATATTTTGACCCCTGTGGGCTTTTGTTAGGTGCCATCAAGTTGGTTCTGACCCTTATCCATCCAGCACAACAGACCAAACACTGCCTGCCCCGGAGCCATCCCCATGCTTGTTCTGATCCTTGAGCCCGTTGTTGCCGCCACTGGGTCAGTCCATTTCCTGGAGGGCCTTTCTCTTTGATGCTGCAACCCTGCCAAACATGGTCTCCTGTCCCCGCGACTGGTCTCTCCTGACCTGTCCAAAGAAGGTAAGATGAAGCCCTGCCATCCTTGCCTGGCAAGAGCAGCCTGTACGTCTTCAAAGACAGGTGGGTTTGCTCTTTCACAGACCCCTGGTACTTTCAATATGCTCCTGCAGCACCCCAGTGCGATGCAGGGATTCTGTCAGTGCCGCCCAGGCTTTATTTATGGATCCCACTCTGCCGTCTAGTCCCTTCCGACCCAAGCGGCCCCCCTGCAAGGTGGAGCTGAGCCATTCCATCGGGTTTCCCAGGCTGTAGACCTTTACAGGACCAGACAGCCTTGTCTTCCTCCCCGAGAGCCCTGATAGCAGGCTCCCTTTGGAAATTTTCCATTAAGAATTTCCACCCACCGAAACACTTTCTTATCTAGCAGGGGATTTTGGGGGGTTTGTTTCTTCGTCCCAGAGCTCTTCCAGGTACGTTGTCTTCACTTGTCGAACCAGTTCTGTCCTGCTTCTCTGAATGCGCAGAGCAGAAGCCACGGGTCGTTCTGTAGCCGCTCCAGATTCGGTACGGCACTCTCCCATGGTCAGGCGGGGGCTGCCGGGTACAGGTGAGATCCCACCTCAGCAAAGTGCCTTTGTGTAATTCCTGGGATGTTCCACCACATTTCTTCATATATGAATCTCTGAGGTTGTTTGTTTGCTTCTAAACTGAACAGACTCTCAAAAACTCAAAGGGTACTGTGCGCCAAAAATGAACAGAGCTTTGTCTAGGATTATGCTCGGTTTTTACTCTTCTTTGCTGTAGACCCTAAGTTAGAGGCCATCATAATGATCATGTCACAGTATGTGTCCGGGTGAGAGAACAAATGGAACCAACGTTATTGGCCTTTTGTGCTAAACTTACAGAGTCATGATTCCCCCTAGGAAAGAATTGAGTCCGACTCCGTTTACACATTATTCACACAAACCCAACGTTTCCTTCAAGATTGTTGTCTCTGAGGCCTTGTAATTTACCTGGTTATGCTTCCCTTTCTTAAACATTTTTATTTTATCTGTATAGTTTTCTAAAATATTTGACTTGCATATGGTTCACAAAGTATACAATTCAATCATATTAAGAAGAATTGCATCATCATTACCACAATCCAATTTTAGAAGATTTTCTTTGTTCTTGTTATCAGTTCCCATTCCCCCACCCCAACCTCCCCAGCCAAACCCCCAAGGACATACACTCTCTGTAGCTTTACTTGCCCCGCATTTCATAGACAGAAAAACATTTTCAAAAGAAAACAACAGAAGAACTAAAAGCATTAAGTGAGATAGACTAGAGAAACACTTTAATTGAAAAGAAAGCAGAGAATATTAAAAACTAGAACAAATTCAAAATGGGCCACAAAGGCTTCAGTTCTGGTGAAGAATAATAAAACCATAATTACAAAATCCTTCTGTGCATAAAGTATCCTGTATGCCCTAGCTAAAGAGATGAGTCGATCTTGATTTGTCCCCGTAACCTAGTGGTTGGCCCATTCTTAGCATTGGCCTGCTCTGCCAAATCAGATGTGATGCCATTTGCAAAGTATTGATTCTAGTTGACATTTAGTTAGCTCTGGGCATCAATATTTCCCTGGTTCTCAAGCTCCTTCTCTTCCCCAGCCCCTAAGTGGCCACCCTTAGGTCCTCCTGAAGCAGTGACTTGTTTTGTCAGGCTAAATAATGGCCCCCGGATTAAGTTCTTGGCTCTGAAAGGATTCCTTCCAAAGTGGTTTAATTCATCACTCATTTTCTTTCCCCACCCCTGCACGACAGGTCTTTTCCCCCTGTTAATATTTGCTTTCCTTCAGCAGTAATCCCCGAAACCTGTTCCCATCTGCCATCATAATTTCCACGCCTTGTCATTTGAAATTGGCGGTCGGTGTGCGGCGCCTGCTTGATGACTGGGATCAGCCTTCCGTCAAGAGAAATGTGTCCATTTGGGCCCTTAATGATTCAAATGACTCGTAGGGTTCAGTTTTGGGACGTAATTAAATCAACATCCAATTATCCTTGTTGCTTTCAGACTTCACCGTAATTAGGGTAGAGCATTGTACAAATTAATTCAGTGACATAATTACTTAACTTCATTTGCCACATGGCCTTCTGTCTTTATGAAGCACCTGTGTCTGCCGGATTCGGTGAAAAGAAGTGTAAGCATATGACATCTCTTTTCTCATGTGATTGAAACCTGAGAGTGAACACTCCTGGAAAAAGGAAGCGTCCCAACCGCCTACACCAGGGTGGGAGAATTTATGATAGAGGAGCAAAAGGCCTTACCAAGAAAATAGTTGGTAGCAGTTACCAGTGAAAGCCTTATTTTGTTTTTATGTGAAATGCATATAACATAAATATAGCCACGGTTAGGTATGCATCTGGTGGCATCACCGCTGTGTTTCCCAAGTGTTTTCATCAGCCCCAATAGAAACTCCACACTGAGAAAGGACACCCCGTGTCCTCTCCCCGCAGTTCCTGGTAACCTTCTGTCTCTCTGAATTTGCCTGTTCTAGCTCATTCGTAAGGCGTTCAGGGTGGGTTACACATTGAGCTACTGACCCCAAGGTCAGCAGTTCCAAACCACCCATTGCTCCCTGGAAGAAAGAGGAGGCTTTTGACTCCTGTAAACCATTACTCTCTTGCAAACCCAAAGGGGCAGTTTTACTGCCCGCTGGAGTCACTCGGCCTCAGACCTGACTCGAGGGCAGCTCATCCTGTCCTGCGGGGTCACTGTGAGGCAGAAGGGACCCGGCAGCAGTGAGTTTGGTTGGTTTGGAGATCCTTTTGTAAAAAGTGGAATCATAAAGTAGGTGTTCTTTTTTGCTTGATTTGTTTCACTTAGCGTAATGTGAAAGCACGTATTGTACTAAAACTGAAGACCATTCTGGGCACCAGGAGCAGGTACCCCATAAAATCAAGGGGAAAATATGTGTAGGAATTGCCCAGTTGAAAATCAATGTTCTCTGTGAACCTTTACCCAACTCTTAATAAACAGTAAAGTGAAACGAGAGATTGACTCAAGGCCCAGCCTACACTCTTACTGTTTCTTTAGCATAACAAAAGCCATTCCCAACTGGGATTGCAACCACAAGTATAGGGACCAGGACTTACAAATTGTATACGCACGGGCGTTGGGGGTAGGGGGCTGGAGGTCAGGGTGGTGATTCAATCCCTAACAGGCATCCTTAAGAAGGCTCTCAGGGATTTTTGCTAATGAGAGACCGGGAGTTTCAGAGATGCAGCCAGTCACAAAACCCATTCTGGGACCAAGGAGGTGGGTGAAGACCAGTCTGGACCGTAGATCCCTTTAGAGCAATGGTTCTCAATCTGTGGGTCGCGACCCCTTTGCATGCCACACGACCCTTTCACAGCAGTTCGTCCGATTCATAACAGTAGCAAAATGACAGTTATGAAGTAGCACTGAAGATAAGTTTATGCTTGAGGGGGGTAGACTCTCCAGCAGAGATAGTAAATCTGTCCTTAATCTTTAAAGTCATTAGCAGGAATACCTAGGTTCCCAATTGTATCACATTTGTAGAGTGTACCAGGATGCTTCAAAGAGTTCATGGGAAAAAAATAGAATTCAAGGAATGGGATTGTCCCATAGACTTTTTGAATCCCTGTTATTTCAAGAGCATTCCAAGATGGTCAACCCACAGAAACTTACAAATAATACAAAGGTGAACAGTGTAACATGCCTTTCGACACATCTTGTCCACAGCTGTTTTTTCATTCCGGAAACTTCCCTTTCTTTTTTTTTTTTTTTTTTCAGTAGCCCAAGCTCTTTCTTTCTAGACTAGATTTTGTATTTATAGCATGCTCCTGTCTAGGTGCCTGGGTGGTGGTATGGGGAGCATTGGACTGCAAACCACAGAGTCAACAATTCAAGCCCGCCAGTCACTTCAAGGAGAAGAGACTCTCTGTGATTGTAAAGGACTCAGAGTCCCAGAAACCTTGTCTAGGATGGCTTTAAGTTGGAATCAACTTGATCTCAGTTGGACTTCATGTTGTTATTTTTGGTTTTTTTTTTTTAAGGCATTGGTTTTTGATAGGATACCCTCCAAGTTCATTTCTCTAAGGCTACTCTTCGGCCTGAAATTTTGGGTCTTCCCCACTGTCCATTTAAGAAGCAGAGTCACAGGCTTCTTGATGCGATGTAGGTTTGACTTCAAGGAATTACACGGTCCTGTTCAAAACCAACACAAAGATAAATCACGATGGAAAGCAAATTGTCCTGACAAATGCATTTCATTACATTCCCTCACTGCATGCACCGCTTCAGAACACAGGACTTTCTGGATCCTCTTCACACTGGCATGGGGAGTTTTGTTCATTTTTATCTAGTATTTTCCCACCTGTGGGATTCAGATAATCTTTTATTTTTATTCAAGAAAAATAAATAGATCATGTGAAAACTCTTCCTTCCTAGGCCACTGATCATGATTGCTTTTTTCACGTACAGAGTTAGACCTTCAGTTGTAAAGAACATGAACAGAATCCCACCCTGGCTACTTCATGATAGAGCGGGGGTGTGTGTGTGTGTGTGGGGGGGGTGGGCAGACCACAACTTTGTGATCTCTGGGGGGGGGGGGAATCACAGAGTATATTCCTGCTAAATCATCTATATGTAGGGGTGTGTCCCGCAGGTCCTTAGGTTGACCGTTTTGTAAAGTTAAGTCTTATTGTGCATTTTAAAGAGCCCATTTCTGGGAGTGCAGTGAGTGGAGCACCTCGAGGTCAGGAGTTCAAACCCACCCGCTGCTCTGCAGGAGACAGACGACGAGGCTGTCTGCTCCTGTAAAGATTTAGAGATGCTGAATTCCCAAGGAGCAATTCTCCTGTGCCCCATGAGGGTCGCTGTGAAGCAGAGTGTACCGGGTGAAGGTGGATTTGATTTTGGTCACTGTGTGTTAGTCATAATGCTAAACTCATCACATGGTGCATCTCCTAGGCCACCCTAGGGTGGGTGTCACGGTATATGTAGATAAGTGTCCATACATGTATATGTGATCAGTCATGTTACAGTGCCATCTGTCCAAACAGGCATATCCTGGAGGTAGCTTGGGCTTGGTTTCAGGTCTCTGCAATAAAGCAAGTATCACACTAACTCACATCACACCAACCCCCCCCGCCCCCCACTGCACTGTCCTGCAGTCTGTGAAGGGTAAAATAGCACTCATAAAAAGATGGAAATATCAGAAGACCCACCAAAATGTTGCCCAGAGGGACAGAAAAAGCACAGCCTGCTAGGTAGGACACTGGCCCCGGCTGACTACCTGGAGGCCGTCAGCATCCCATTTGCAGACAAACCCCTTCTCTTCAAAATGCGATAAGGTGGAGCACAAGGTATTTCTCCATGGGTGTCAGATCATGTGACTGACATAGAAGTCCCTTGCCAAAGGCCCAGCCATTCCCAAGTGGCAGCACTGGGGTTTGGTTACAGGTAGCCTGACTCCAAAGCTTCTCTTCATCTTCATCTCGTCTTCCAAAGAGGCATGCAGCCACGTTTTGCAAAAACAACGGAGGCCGTGCCATAGCATTCTTTAGATCTCCTTTTTGATTCATTGGATTCATTTCATTCATTTGATTCATTCTCAACTTAGTAAGAGTGTCCTTTTCAACAATCGCCAGAAAGCCTTCCAGAAACTCCAAAGCTGATGCTATGGCGAATAACCAGTCAAACCACACCCATAGCCCCTCAGTGGGTTTCAACCCATTGCAACCCCAGAAAGGGTTCTGGAGAATACAAATCTTTATGGGGGCAGAGTGCCTCGCCCCAGTGAATCCTACTGTCTCTCGGTGATCAGAAATATGAATTGAGGCCCTCTGGGTGGTTGACTGCCTCTCCAGTGGAATCGGGGTACACAAGGAGCAGCCTGATCCTTCTCCTAGAAAGGGTTGGGGTCTTGCTACAGCTAGCAATTTTCTCCAGAGAATCCCCTTCTCCATCCTGTCTTCCACATCCTTGGACCTTCTTGCCTGCTTTTGACCTGCCTGGATAGCTGGGTGCCTTCTTATGCCATGTCCACTGTAAATCTGACCAGGGAGGAGCGCTGGCCCCTCACTTTGGAGTTCTCTGTGGAAGGAGGCCAAGAGCCCCACCCATTCTATTGCTTCTGCTTGTCTGCAATACTAGAGGCCTGGCTCAGGGAGTCTGGTATTATATTGGGTTCCAAGGGGCTGATACTTCTGGGGCAGTGGTTCAAACCCATCAGCCGCTCCACGGGAGAAAAATGAGGCTTTGCTGCGAAGATCGACC
Organism: Nesogale talazaci; assembly: GCA_004026705.1. NCBI lineage: Eukaryota > Metazoa > Chordata > Mammalia > Afrosoricida > Tenrecidae > Nesogale > Nesogale talazaci. Next base: position 90,835 of record PVJH01007222.1, read on the forward strand.
ACCTCAGAAACCCACAGAGGCGGTTCTGTTCCGTCCTACAGGGTCGACATGAGACAGAACCGACTCTGTGGCAGTGAGTTTGGTTTGGGGTTATGACACCCGATGGAGGCCTGCACTTTCTCCGCGTCCCATTTTCAGGGACACCAAGAACCAGTGAGGAAGGAGTGCAGCCACTGTAGCCAACACCTGTTTGCATTGAAATGATAGGCTCACCTCGTTTTTCTAACTCCAGCCCCAATGACATCATTTGTAAAGTTGCCTGCGCTCTGTGTCAAGCTAAGATGTGGACGTCCTAGCCCGACCCTGTTCAGAAAGCACCCTGTCTAGGGGACATCAGAGAGAGGGGTGTCCTTATGTTCAGGAGGATGACACAAACAATGGCCTCAGTGTCCACAGGCAGGGCACCCCCTGTTGTTTGGGAGGAATTTTCTAGGCAGATGGATGAATGACAAGTGATGAAAGGCACCGAGGGTAGGGGCACCCAGTGCTGTGGAGTAAGTAACAGAGTGCTTTCTGTTCCGGGTTGCATGGGAAAGTGAAGCGTATCCTGAAAGCAAAGAACCAGAGAGCGGTGGAAAACAGAAGTTGAAAGGGTGCTTTGCAATCCGTGGTTTAATTAGAATGAAGGACAGCTTAATAATTAAGCGACTTTGCTGTCCCTGGAGGAAGAGGGAGTCTGGGCAGACATCGAGCTATTTGCGAAACCTTCCTTCTGGAGACAAACTGAGGTTGAACTCGGCAGCCTGAGGAAGGTGCCCACCACCGACTGGGCACCACGAAGGAGTTTAAAAACCAGTTGAGGGAAACAAAGGTCTCATGTGAAATACATATTCAACAGAAGTAGAAAACGGTGTCATTAAACAATGTATTGTGTCATGCAGTGTAGAAAAGAGGGCAGATGTCAGCTGTGAAGTGGCACGGCCAAGGCATCCGACCTGCTCTGCCTCCAGCAGCCAAGCATTTTTCCCATTCTGACACCAACCGCCCCTCTTACAGCTCTCTACTCTCAGCTGGGTTCAGAAGTACCGTGCCATGGGATGAGAAAATGTTGCTATGGCTACGCCGAACTCACAGATAATACGATTTTGTGGTTTACTGGGAAAGTAACTGGCGATGATTCAGGATCAGAAATAACTCAGGATTCAGGTTTGATCAGGACAGCCTCTTCTTAGCAGCGCCCACAGATCCATCTATCGGACCCTTGGCTTTTCAGCCTTGTTGCCTCTGTCCAGCTCAGAGAAGTGTTGCAAAACTCTCTTAGCGCTGCCAGTAAGTGCCCAGAAGCACCTTACTCTGCGAGCACATGTGACAGTCAGCCTCTTCCAGCTCTCCTGGTTCTGCTGCTGCTGCTGCTGCAGTTATGCTGCCACAGCTGCTTGTCATCTCATCCAGGTGCTCTAACTCTCTTATCTCTTGTGTCAAGGAGGTTCTCAGTGCAGAGAGCCTGGCTCCAAAGGACATGCTCCATTCCTGACTCTTTGGTGCTCATGAGCTCTCCCTTTTTCACTTCTGGCATTGCTGTTGGCAAGTCTGGTGGATGGCAAAACCGACCGACTCTCTGTTAGGGTTCCTTACACCTCATTTGCCCCATCCAGTAGTTTGGTAGGAGTTACAAAGACTATGGCTCAAGAAACTCAGTGTCACAGAGTCCATGGCAGCTCACAGTGACCCTACGGGACAGAGCAGAATGGCCAGTGTGTGTTTCTGAGGCTGTCGCTGTTCACAGAAGTAGAAAACCTTTCTCCAGAGGAAGTGGCTGGTGGTCTCAAACTTTGGACTTTGCAGAGGGGAGCCGAACGCATAACCGATACCCTGGTGGTTACGGCTACCACGGAGGTATATGGCAGCAAGGGTCTATTTAAATAACTCACTAGGCCATCTTGGCCCCGTAGTTGGAGGCTGGAGAGAAGAGACACAAAAGAATTGGGTCGGGAGAGGAGGGGAATAGTTTAAGTGAAACCAGGGAAGTAGAATCTGACGTTTATCGGCTGGTCACGCCAGTCTAAGTAGAGTAACAGGGATTTGGTTAAGACCCAGCAGCGAGAGGTCTTGAAAGAGCAGTGGAGTGAGCTGTAGTGGGGCGGGGGATGCTGAAGAAAGCAAGGCGGCTGCCTGGGACTCGCCTGCTGAGTGTGCCCACCGGGCTGAGTGTTCGCAGACACCACCTGTCATTCGGGGTGGACTAGAGAAGCTGCCGACCTTTCAGTTCATCACGGAGCCCCTAACCGCCGTGCCACCCGGCTGTTTACATCATGTATACGACTAACTCACTTACAGTGTCAGAATGTAAGCAAGTCTGTTTGTTCAAAAGGGTATCAAATAAGTATAAAATAAAAGGTAGATGGAAACATGCCAAAATATTCTAGAGCTTGCCCAGTGGTTGTAAAACAATGGGTGATGTTTTTCCTTGCTCACACGCTTTGGTTACACATTGCCTTCCATAAGCATGCATGCCTTTCAAAATAAAGAACTCTCTCCATTTACAGTCCGATCGTTGTGACCCACAGGGTTTGTGTTGGCCAACTTTTGGAAGTTCCGTGCCAGGATGTGTGTCCTCGCCTGTCTCAGTGCAGAAGCCCCGCTGAGGCCAGTGCTGTGTCAGAACTGTTCGTTAAGAATGAGTCTCACGCCCTGGCACCCTTGAGCTAAGCTAAGTAACAACCTTTGCCTTTCTTCCCAGGTGGACGGGGGCAAGATGGATGCCCAGTCATCACTTTTCCAGACTACCCGACTTTCAGCGACATCCCAGACACGGACTTCCAGAATGTCATGACCTATCTTACCAGCATCCCCAGGTGCGTTTGTCTGAAGCCAATGAGCAGTGGGTGCGCGTGCCGTCCTGCTGCGTGGGGGTTGGTTTTAGAGCGGTCGGTGCACGCCCCCTCTGTAAATTCCCACAGTAGCCTCAGGACGGTGCTGAACCCTCTCTAAGGGCCAGAGAGGGCCATGGGGCCTGCCTGGGAACACACACACGGCTGGTGAGTGGGAGATCGGGGATCAGAAACTCTTCCTGCACCCCGTCCGTGATCTTCAAGAGACGTGTCCTCCTCCTGGTGCCTGACATGCCTGACAGTCTTGTTGTATAGCAGTGGTGTCTGACTAAGGATCAGGAAGCATTTTTCTCTCCTCCTTGGTAAAACGTTAGAGAAATAAAGGTCTATTTTCTAACTGTTTTGAGGGAAGGCTCTTGCAGGACTTTCTAGAGTTGGGTGTCCCCTGAGCTCAGGGAAGTGGGCCCCTGACATGTCCAATGGAGGGAGTTGGGCCGAAGGACGACTAAACAACATCACTGGCGCCAAGTCCATTCTGACCCCTAGCAGCTTGTTAGGGCAGAACCGCTCCCCTGTGAGATTGCGACTCTTTGCGGGAATGGAAAGCTTTATCGTTCTCCCTTGGCACGGGTGGTGGTTTTGAACTGACGACCTCTAAGTTAGCAGACCAACTCGGAACCACAGCGCCACCCAAGAATGAGTCTGAGGTCAATGCCTCAGGAAGAGGAGGGAGTGAGGTCTCTCCAGCTACTTTTTCTCCAAAAAATACTGCTATCTGGGAAAACAGGTTAAGTAGACAATGTTCTCCTTCAGGCCAGGGTTGTCTGCTTATCACAAGTCGAACAGGATTCCCATCTTCCAGGGAGCGCATCAGTATATACCTATATATTATAAACGGCCCCCGTGCCTTGCCCATTAGCTTGCTGCTGGGATGCCTCAGAGTCTGTGGGCCAGAAGCTGACGTGTCCACGTTCCTAGAGTGGGAGCTCAGCCTCGAACGCAGCTCCTCGGACTCTGCCCTGCAGACACGCAGGCTGGCGGGCTCCCAAACTGATCACACCATTTCTTCTTCTTTCTATATCTTGCACAACGCCTTAAATGAAGCTCAGAAGAGCCTTCCCAATGGCGTGCGTGTTCCTTACGTGGCACAAAGTGAGGACAACAAATAGCAGGCGC
>PVJH01007223.1:0-94591 GCA_004026705.1 Nesogale talazaci
AACCCACCAATTGCTCCACAAGAGAAAGAAATGGCAGTTTGCTTCTGTAAAAATGTACAGCCTTGAAAATTATGGAGGTCAATTCTGCTCCACCCTATCAAGTCCCTGCTAGTCTGAATCCACTTGACAGCAGTGGGCTGATTTTTACAGAAACAGATGGCCTCATTTGTCTCCTGTTGAATCACTTTCAGTTAGCAGCAGAGTCCTTGACCACTGAGCCAACAGGGTGCCTTACATAGATATAAATAAACAATTGATAAAATATCTTTGCCATATTATAAATATTGAGGGATCTGTAGATATATTGTGCTGTTTATGCTTTTTAAAGAGAGGAAATCATAGAGAATAGAACTGTGCCATGTGCATTCTCATCAAGAACTTTGAAAACACAGACACCTAGATTGATGGCTATGTAACGTGAACAAGTCACTGAGCTGACTTCTTTTCCCAAGGATGGACATAAGTCATCATTTCCTTCACAATATGCCAAAAGAAAATAAATAGTGTGATTGTTGCAGCTATAAATATGTGCTCACCTTGTTTTGCACCAATTAAGTCAATGATTATCCTATGTCTTTTTTTGTGTGAAATTACTCAGATTCATTTTGTAAAAACCTTCCAGGAATGCTGACTTTCTGTAAACTTTCATGTCTTTGAAGCAGAGAAGTCACTACCTATTAGAAGAAAAACTCATTTTCTTTTTGTACTGACTATAGAAGGTGAACTGAAAGTTACTTTCAATTGAACATTTGCTTTCAACATCAAGGTCTAGCTAAAGAATCTGAAAATGGATTTGGGAATATTTAATTAGAGCTAAGTTATTTCAAGGAGCTTAGATTTTCCTGGTACAGATCTCAGAAGATACTATTAGATTGACATACTTTGATATATTAAGCTCAATATGTAGCTTGTTGAATATTAAACCTTTCTGAATCCCCTGAACAAAAAGCAATAATTTTTCCTTCCTTTACTTATCTTAACTACAGTATTTATGTTGCGATTATTATATTATGGCTTATACCCCACCACTTGTTTAGTAAGTACCTCTTTTTAGTATGATATGTAATGGGAGAAACTGGACTTTACTTGAGTAAGAATAGCCTTTTTTAACTACATCATCACAATACCTTGATCAATGCCTTGTCTAAAAGGGAGAAGGGTGGGGAATGTTTTATTTCAATAAAAATATACCTGACAAATATTTGTGAATATGTCAGTAATTTTAAAATCAAATATTTTTCCAAAGTTATATATTTAATTTCCCCCCAAATAATCTTATTACCTTCAAAGTATTTTCCATTACGCTTAATATATTTGTCAAACCCGTGATTGCCTTCTTTGAAACATTTTTCAAACTCATCTGTTTGAGTAGCTGACAGCACCTTCTTCACTTTTCTTAACCTCTTCTACATCATCTAGTCATTGTTTCTTCACATTGCTCTTTATTTGCAAAACAAGAAAGAAGCTGCACAGTGTGAGATCAGGTGAGTCAGGGGACCAATGGTTGATATTTTTTCTATAATTAGTGACTAATGATAAGTAATATACTTTAGTTTATAATAATGCTTTTCAGTAAAGAATCACCATGATGGTTTGTGAAACATACCATACAATAGTATATATCAAGTTCATACTATTATGGTTTATGGGGTATATATTATATGTGCTACATTTTATCATGGTAAAATATCTGAAACAGTTATACAACCCATAATATAGTGGTCTATCATTTTGTCTCTACTCAAGTACAACCTCAACAAAGGAACACTTAGTTGTAATAACCTGGCATTCCATGATGCTCATCTTCCTGACACACCTGTTGAGGACAAAGTGGGTGCATAAGCAACAGTGGTGAAGAAATCTGATGGTGCCTGCCAATCAAAAGATATAGCATCTGGAGTCTTAAAGGTCTGAAACAAACAAGCATCCATCTAGCTGAGAAGCAACAAAGTCCACATGTAAGAAGCACACAAGTCTGTGTGATTATGAGGTATTGATGGGATTGAATATCAGGCATCAAAGACCCAGAATAAGAAATCATATCAATAGGAATGAGAGGGAGGACAGAGTGAAGACCCCACATGCATCTGTACACGTTGGACATCCCCTTACAGAAGGGTCACCAGGAAGAGACCAGCTAGTTAGGGTGTAGAATGGCACCGATGAAACATACAATTTCACTCTAGTTCTTTAATGCTTCTGACCCCCCACTATACTGACCCCAATTCTACCTTACAAATGTCACCAGATCAGAGCATAAACATGGGTACAGATAAGAGCTGGAAACATTGGAAATCCAGGACATATGAGCCCCTCTGGAGGGAGGCTTGTTGTGCCAACATGGCCAAAGAAGATAGGTAGGTTTGTTATGACAACATGGCCAATGAACACATGTCAGATCAATTGAAGGGTGGAAATATAAATGGCTCGGTGACCCCTGCCCTCTCTCTCTTGCTCTTCGATCTTCAGACCAGCCAGCTGCCTTGTGTGTCCTGTGCCTCAATCTGCAAGCTACACTACCCATGGAACACCTAATCCATGGACTGTCTTGCTGTGAGTTGAAGTTCCTTCAAGCCCTGCTTTGCCACACTTTAGGAATATTCATCTCTTGAGCTGGGAACTGTTGGACCCTGTCATCTGACTGACTGTTGGTGAGCTGTCTTGCTGTTTGCTGCTTGTGGCCGGATAGCCTAATTTTTCTACAGGGAACCACTCAGTGACCTTCAAGACTTGGACTGCCAGTATACTAGCTATCTCACATAAGTGAGTTGCACTGCGCCATTTGTACTGCTGTATAGATTTGGTTTTTTTGTCAGATATCTTTCTATATATATATAAATACATAGAGCAAGTTATTAGTGTCCTGGTTTCTCTGGAGAACCCTGTGTAAAATAATCCCGCAGGTTCAATGATAAAGAAGTTGAGAGTAGTAAGACCAGAAGGAGAAGGGGAAGGCTGGAGAAGAAAGGGGGAACTGATCACAATGATCTATATATAACCCCCTCCCAAGGGAATGGACAACAGAAAAAATGGGTGAAGGGAGACATTGGTTATTATAAGACCTGAAAAAATTAATAATTTATAAATTGTCAAGGGTTCTTGAGAGATGGAGGAAAAGAGGAGCCAATACCAAGGGCTCAAGTCGAAAGAAAATGTTTGAAAATGATCATGAGAGCAAATATACAAATGTGCTTCACACAATGGATGGATGGGTGGATTGTGATAAGAGTATAAGCCTCCAATAAAATGATTTCAAAAATATATTATAGTCTATTTTATCAATCTATATCAATAAGTGATTGTTGGATTTTTGTTCTACTTAATATTTCTTGTAGTGCACCTAAAGGTTCCCCAAGTATTAATGGCTGGAAAATATTTAGTTCTGAGACAAAAGCTGATAATATGTACATTCCATAATTGACACTCCAAAATGAAAAAAAAATTAAATCTGAAGAGAATGTGGACAATGGAATAAGGACTAGATTCCATAGCTTTTTCGATCAAAACCTACTGCTTGCAATCAAACATTCCTGATGGAACTTTTCCATGACATAGATAATCAATTCATTTTCCACACAACAAAATAAAACATCTTGAAGTTAAAGGGAAGGAAGATATGGCTGCTATAATATGTATACTCTTTCTAACTAGTTTACCTGGCAGTCTATTAATCTTGGGATCTTTACCCCCCAGATGCTCTCAGAATCACACAGCAGTATTTAAGTTTTCTTCAGAAATATCTTGAAGTTTAGAATTTTAAAAACATGTAAACTAAATTATATATATTCAGTTTTTCAGGATAAAATTTGGATGGAAAGGAACCTGAATGCCAGTCAATTGTTCTCTATTTAAATTCTACAACCATCTAGAAGCCATCTTGGCATGAGCACATTATTTTGAAATTCAATTTCCCTATATGTGAAATACAGATGATCATTTCTAGCACATAGTTTTCAGTCTTCTCTGAACCATGACCCATCAGGATTGTGTTACTACTTAACTACTGACGGAGTTAAGCAGAGCTTACTATTGACACAGCTTGAAAAATCCTACATTTCTCTCTTGTGCTATTACTTATTCTACCGGGTTGAAATGTTAATTAGTATCAGACTGTTATACACTTAGCCAGTCTAAAAAAGAAATGCCTTGAAGACAGAAGGGCCATCACTTTGCTCGGTTCTTAGATTTCTCGTGGTCTGTGTGTATGGTCTGCATGGAGTATGCTATGGCAGCCTTCCTGTGCAGCTATTCAAGAAGACGAAGATAGGAGGGAAAGCAGGCAAACAAAAATCAGGCAAGAAGCTGTCCTTGTTAAAATTAGAAAACACGGAGTTAAATGATTTTCTTTAATTAACACTAATGCACTATTTAAAATGCCAATATTAATTATGAACTTTAATGAGGACATATTGCACACAGCACTTGATAACACAGTAGATCACAAGACATTTTGTTTCTTAAATTTGTACAGGTGAACCTACAGTTCATTATCTCTTTGCAGGCAATTCAGTCTGTATGGAAAAGGATTTATCGATATTTAAAGGACAGCTTATCAGCAATCTTTTGATTTCCTGTAGGGCATAGGTATAGAAATGTTCTAACTTCCATGTTGACTTCTCCCTTCATGTTCTTTAGTGTCGTATAGGATCACAAAAGTCCTTTTAGGGAACTACTCTCTCATGTGCTACTCTCTCTTCTTATTATTGAGCATAATTTTCAGTTAGTGTTTTTGAATACAACAAAGGTGAAAGTTATAGCATGGAAAATAAAAGGAATTAATGGTAAGAGATTAGCATCCTTTTAATTATAAGATCAAATAAACCATCTGGAATTCATGCGCAGCTTCAAATATTACAAATAATATCTTCATATCTTATTTCCTACAAGGGTTCATAAAGTCAGAGAGTTTATAAATTTCATGTGAAGTAAAATATTCATTTTGCAAGGATATTATAATCACAACAATATTTGCAACTGTTACACACCATAAAATTTATAGCACTTCATTATCATTGTCTAATTTGGACAAGTGGAACAAGTCAGATGAAGGTAGAATCTATCAGTGCAGGTTTCTGATGTTTATATTTTCTTTTATATTAGTCTAAAGCATGCTATGTCTCGTGAGTGAAAAAGAATTTGTGTAAACAAATTAATCTACTATTGTATAAAGTAATTATGCTAGCATTAAGAGTGACTAACTTCCTTAAAAATTTGAGTAGAATGATTATGATTTTGTATAACACCTGAAATCTTTTTACATGAAATCATCCTAATATTTTACTTTATGTTGGCAACATTCATTCAACACTGCCATTCCCCTCACTCTGCTAGATTTATAACACTGGGTCTATTTTACTTGAAGAATCGTAAGAACTATTTTTCATCCTTAGTCAGATGGGGAGGAGGGGTTTTTATTTTTTTTAAAAGGTCAAAATATTCTTTGTAAGGAACATGACAGTTTATATCAATTCCAGAGCATTACATATAGTCATATTCATCATTTTTAAGGGTATACTCTCTTCAGTGCACAAATTTGAGTTAGTTTCATCAGAAAATAGTTTTTCCAAGTTTTATATGTGTCTGTGTATTGTGTGTTAAAGGTAGCTTAGTAATATCAGTCTTTGGAGATATAAATTCACATTTACTGAGTAGGTATACTTTATCCTAATTGTTGAAAAATGTTTTCTCTGTAAACTCTGTCATGTATAAAACGTTACAAGTAAATTGGTGCCTTTAAAAAATGTTCAATGTCCTCAATTTTGTGAGAAAGTTGGAATTAAGTTGTAGTGAGAACAGTGTTGATAAACAGGATATATAGGGAGAAAGAAGAGGAAGAGAAATTGATGACTACATCTTTTGAAGAAATGATACAAGCTTATCCCCACCATAGATTTATCAAGCTTTTACCTAACAAATAGCTACCATGATCCACACAGGCCAATGGAAAACTCATCAGAACCTGAGACAGTATAGAGATTCAAGAAATGTGGAGGTGTCAGAGTCATGGGGAAAGCATGGCTGTCTATGAGAGAGAGAGCTTAGATACGGTGTGATCCAGACCTGGGATCTTGGCCTGCTGTATCAATCAGGTTAGTGCAAGGAGAAAAGCACAGGAAAAAACTCTGTGTTTTGGAAGTCTTAATTTCTCAAACTCCAAACTCATCTCCCCCTGCTGATTTGTTATTGCTATCAGCATTAAATCGGTGCGAACCTAAAATGACCCTATCAAACAGAGAACCCACAGGACAAGACTTTCCTATGATCATCTCGACGAGTTGCTAAGGTGGGATTTGACTCTATGCCAGGGGATGGGGTGGCTACTGGCTGGGAGGGGTGGATGAATCCTCATGAGGCACCTCACCAGATACTTTCTCCTGACCTCAGAGTCACTCCTGCGGTCAAATCACCAACTTTTAAATGAATAACTTATAGCTTTGTCATGGTGCCACCAGGGTTCTCTGGGCTAGGATATAGAATCAATATTAATTGTAAAGTCTGCCACTTGCAGGTTGTTGAGCCTGCTTCTATATGGTCTGCTTTAATCAGGACTGGTTCAGTGACCATGGGTAATGGTTGTGGAAAGGTGAGGGAGATGACCAATGGCCTCAAATAAATACTAAGGGCAAATTATGTCAGATTATGGATGACTGGCCTGTTGAGAAGGTGGAATATATAACAGTTTAAGAAAGAGATTTCAAAAAAAGAGAGATGAACTGAGTCCCAGAGATCTTGTCAAAAATTAAGAGAATAATAAAATCAATAGCTACCTTCCTGAGTCCTTCATATGCAGTCACATATAGTGAGTTATTGGGACAAATTCCCTTATGAAATCCTTTTACGAGCTCTGTAAAATATGAGTTCATCCCACTGCTGCATATTTTAAAAGATGCTAGTTCTGAGGTAGAGATATCAAATAGGCCTATATTTAAATTAGAAACAACGGTCCATGTTAAGATATGAAAATAATAATAATTTGTAATTTATTAAGGGGTCACCAGGTGGGTGGAGAGGAAAAAAGAGAAGGTGGTACTAAGGGCTCACATAGAAAATAAATGTTTCTAAAATAATGATGGCAGATATGACAAAATAATAGTGATTTATAAATTATCAAGTGTTCATGAGGAAGGGGCAATGGAGAGGGAGGGAAAATGAGGATCTGAAACCAAGGGCTTAAGTAAAAAGCAAATGTTTTGAGAATGATGGGGTAGAAAATGTACAAATATGCTTGGTATACAATGTGTACAGTATGTATTGTGATAAGCGTTGTATGAACCACCAATCAAATGATCTAAAAAATGATGGTAACGTGTACAAATATACTTGATACAATAGATGCATGAATTTTTATAAGGACTGCAAGTGCTCCCAATAAAATTACTCTTTAATTAAAAAATGAAAGTCTGTGTATTGCTCCAAGCAAGTTACCAAAAATAAAATCAAGTAATTGAAAAATCAAAGCAAACCGAAACAATCATACAGGTTCTGTGGCTTCGAAATCTTGGAGTGGCTTCGTTTTATGCTCCTGGATCATGTGTGAGCTGGCACATTAATCATCACAGGTCTTAGCTGCAGAAAGAATACTTAAATGACACACAGGCTGCTATTGCCATGAGTTATATGACCTCTCACCCGGGCCTCTCCACACATCTGCTTCAAGACACGGTCCTGGCACTTCTCAGACTGAGCCATCCAAGGCAGAGTGAGAGTGCACTGAGGTAGCAGCCAAGACTTTTCCAGAACTTACTCCTGATACGACATCCCAACACTCCCGCCACACTCGCTACTTCAGAAGTCAGTCACGAATTCTAGTCAGTCCTCAATCAAACAACCTCACCCACAGCCAGCCAGCTGATGGCATCTCATTATGACTCTGCACGAGGAGTCCAAGACTATAGGAGAGTAGACGGTCGTTACTTTCTACCTCAGGATGTCTGGTGGGTTGGACCCATAACTTTTCAATGATGAGTCCCAAACCTAACCCACAAGACCCTCAACATTCCTTCGACCCGAATGCTTCCAGACAGGTATCTGGGCAGAGAAACATCATTTTGTGGCTGCCTGTCACATCAGGATGCCCGGTCACACACTGCCACTTTCCTCTTAATTTTTAAGCAGACTTCTCATGCTTCAATTTTGCTAGCTACATGATTATAGATTTAAAATATCACATGCCTAGTGAAATTGCTATTTCCTTCTTTTGTGCCTAGTGATAACTGTCCTCTAGACTAGATGAACAACCTTGCAAAAGAGAACAGGTTCAGTCTTCCTGAAGCATATATTTTTCAGTGTGTAGAAGCTCTCTGCTATTAAGATAAGAAATAAAATGAAACTGAATTTTCAACCTTGCCTGTGAGGTAAGATTTTTTCCTCTGAAACTTCTTTTGTGAAACGTAGATGCCAGGGTAAAAATCAATGCTTCTTATATAACAAAACCAGCATGCATGGCACCTACCTTCAGAAACCCCAGTGCATTTGTGTTTCATCTTTATTTTCTTTAATATAGTAAATTCAAACTTAGAAAGTTAAAATATATTTTTCTATTTCTATATGTTTAATAAATTGCAGTTGGAGAGCAATTAGTTTTACATGGAATCTGAGTTATTAATGTAAAACTAATTTGTACTTTGTAGAGAAAGGAAAGAAAAATCAATTCTACAAAGGCAGTAAAAATTTAATAATTTCTTTTTCAAAAGAGTAAAGAAAATTCAATTTCATAAATATTTAAATCCTACTTCCCTTTTAAAAATTATTGGCTCTAAGAAAATGTATTCCAAAAAGCTGTTCTATCTCTATTCTCATTTGGTTTATAAGAACTTAGGTCTTCTTCTGAGAAATAATCAATTTTATTTGATCATTACTTCACCTTGCATGTGAAAAATAAAATATGAACCAATTTTAGTAATAATTTAGAAGGAACAGGACCATACACAATACAAAACTGATAAGGATCTCTTTAAAATGTATGTCAAAACTCATATCCATTTTTCAATTAATTTCAATTTTCATTAAGACTATATAAACATAGATTCAAAAAGCAAATAGTATTCCAAAACTATCACAAAATAAAGCAATTTTCTCTCCTTCCTTCCTGACATTGTTTCTTGGTAGCAACTTCATATGCTTTTAGCTTACTCTTTAGGTATTTAATATTCTTGTACTAACATTTAGTCCATTTCTGCTGTTAAACAGTTCTATCTTATGGCATGTTATTTCATTTTCAACTGGAAGGTGAGAGTATTTGCCTCTCTCACAAAACATTCTCATCGAGCAGACACTCAGGCACATGTCCCCTCTCCAAAGACCTGGTGGCACACTGGTTAGGAATTGAGCTGCTAACCAAAAGGTCAGCAGTTTGAAACCATTGCTACCATGGGGGAAAAAACAAAGCTTTCTCTTCCTGTCAAGGTTTACCTTCTCCAAAAATCATAGGGGCAGTTCTAGCCTCTGTGGGGCTGCTCTGATTTAGAATCAACTTAATGGCACTGAAAGAGTGTCCGCATAGAAATTACATCATAATAGTTCATTAACATCTCAATTAATTTCTATTTTTATCATCACTATGTCGACATAAATCTAAAAAACAAATAGCACTTTAAGACTTTTAACAAAATAAAGCAATTTCTCTCCCCTTGCTTCCCAACATTGCTTCTTGGTAGCAACTCTTAAAATGCTTTCAGCATCCCAATGTTTGCATCAATTTCTTTGGGTAACTATTGTACTGGGATTGCAATTCATTTATAATTGATTTCTTCTGAAGATATATATGAGTGTGGCTCTTTAGTTTGTTATTTCATACATTCAAAAGCATCCGCAGAGCACTGCCCACCTATACGAGCCCCATGAGGGGTTCCTATGTTAAGATATTTCCTCATGGACTTTGCAAATTAAAATGCATTGAGAACACCAAATTCATGTATGTATTAGTAAATGTAAATCAATAAATCAAATTGTAGACAACACTGCAAAGAAAATCTAGTTAACAGTAAACATGTACCATTTTTTCTTTTAAAAAAATCATTTTACTGGGGGCTCATACAATTCTTATCACAATCCATTGAATGTCAAGCACATTTGTACGTTTGTTTTCATCATCATTCTCAAAACATTTTCTTTCTACTTAAGCCCTCGGTGTTAGCTCCTCATTTTCCCCTCCCTCCCCACTCCCCACTTCCTAATGAACCCTTGATAATTCATAAATTAGCATTATTTTGTCCTATCATACCCTGTCCAATATATCCCTTCACACACTTCCCCATTTTCTGAACCTCAGGGAGGAGGTTATATGTAGATTCTTATTATCAGTTCCCCCGTTCCACTCCACCTTTCCTCCACCCTCCCCGTATCGCTACTCTCACCACTGGTCATAAAGGGATCATTTGTCCTGGATTCCCCATGTCCCCATCTGAACATGTAACATTTTTATTGATTCCTATGAAACCTATTTTTTCCATTTGCCTGTGAGGTTTCAGAATTCTCAATAATGTTTGTTTCTTATAATGGCTTGAGACTTCATACTATATGTGGAGCAATGTGAAATCGAGACATGCAGATGAGGAAACATTGTGCATGCCTTCATTAAGTCAGTTGAAAGTGTTTCCATGGAAGTGAGATCATACTGATTAAAGACTCATTTATGGAGATAATCAACTTACTTTTAATTATGATGTTGAAATGACAATCTCTGCCAGTAGTTTCCAAGACAAGTAATTCATCACAAACATGGACTATGGAAGCAAGAAAGGATTTAGAAATCTTGAATTTTGTAAGTATTTTCATTTCTTCTCTATGGGCTTTTTTCTGACTATACATATAGCCATTATAATGCTACTATCATGGGGAATCCAGGATAAATGATTCTGTTAGGACTAGTGGTGAGAGTGGAAATACTGGGAGGATGGAGGAAGTATTAATAGAAAGGGAGAACCCATTATAAGGATCTATATATACCTCCTCCCTGGGATATGGACAACAGGGAAGTGGGCAGAGGGAGACATTGGACAGAGTTCGATATGACAAAATAATAATCTTTTATCAATTATCAAGGGTTTATAAGGGAGGGGTGAGCAGGGAGGGAATGAAAATGGAGGAGCCAATACCAAGAGCTTAATTAGAAAGAAAATGATGATGGTATCAATGGTACAAATGTGCTTTGCATACACTAGACATATGTATGGGCTGTGCTAAGAGTTGTATGAACTCCCAATAAAATGATTTAAAAAGAATGCTACTATCAAATTTATCCTAGGAATTGTGATCTTTCAGCATATTTGAAAAGGGCAAGTTGTGTTTGTCATTCAAAAGGCAAAGACTTATTACTAAAGCCTGTTGCTTATTTGTTTTTCTGGGTTGTTGGCAATATATTCTGATGAAAAGGTTCACTTGCGTGTGCAGTGAAGACTTATCATCTGAGTTAATTAAGCATGAAGCAGAAAACATCTTTGGAGTACGTGTTGCTAGGGCCTGCTTCATTTCTTTGTGGTGATTCACAGACTATGTTATTTGCCACAGCCACTGGCTGGCTAACAACTGAATCGGGTTTCAAGTTTGAGAAGCCTGATGATCTATGAGGCACATGGATCCCAAGCACCAAGACCCGGAAGCCCCTAGCTGCTACTGAGAGGTGGCGAGAAAGGGATCAGATGAATCGCAGAGAAGGAAGGGTTCTAATTGGAGAAAACCTTCTCTAGGGACGTGTTGGCAATTTTTTGCGGTCCCAAAACAAACCATCGGTCAGTAGGGTTTCACCAATGGCTCTGTTGTCGCACGCTTCTCACAGTAGCCTTAGAAATGGCAAAAGCAAAAGTGTTTAGTACCTGTCAACAACATTTACATAAACATAATTTTAAATTAATGAACATGTTATGTTGAGAGTGAAAGTCAAAGACAGAAATAAGTTGGGCAGGGACATTGGAAGCTTGTAAAAATTAAATCCTGTACATAACATACTTGGAGTCTTACATTCTCTAATGCTACAAAACCTGTCTTTACATTATTACACCTCAGAGAGATAGTTATTTTGATTTTCTGAAAGAATATTTTTTAAGTCATAGATTGGCAGAACTTATACTGCAGGATGACAAACATTTCCTTTTTCAATTGCAAATGCAATTCTTTATTAAATTTTCTCTCCTGCCTTTTCACTAAAAAGTAAATATCACCTCTGACTCTGAAACAAAGCTGTGAAACAGCTCAGTCTGGTTCCATTATGACTGACGAAGTGACATCAGGCCACATTTTTACCTTGTGAATGAATCTGAAAGGGCAACTAAAAGGGCAAAAACCAGTGGTCAGAGCCATGCCGGGAATTTTATCTCCCTCTTAAAAATCAAGGGCAGTGTGCATTTTGCACAGCAATCTTCTGTGTTCACCTACTGAGCCCAAAAGAAAAAAAAAATGGACCTTGACTTCGAGATGCTGATGGTGCTACCACTGTGCACGTGCACTGCTTCCTGCAGTCACAGCAATACCACAATGCAAGGACTCTCTGTCATGAACTTTCCAATCCCAGAGCTTCAGCCTGTTTTTTTCTCTTATTCTGGTTAGTACCATCGTCTGCCTAATTTGTTCTGGTTTCATTCCCTCTATAATGATGGACCTACTTGAGTGTCTGCTCAAAGTCCTGCTCTGAAAACAGTTGCGATGTGTGGAATTTATAGGAAAAGTCATTCCCTTTGGGGGTTTTCAGAAGACTGCATGTAGAATAAATTGGGTTAAAATTAGATTAAGTAGAAACAAATGAACATATTTTAATAATGACAACTAGTTTATAATCACAGGTGCTCATGGTTGAAGCTTGCTTAAAAAAGTATGACTGGTAATATTAATCTTTACCTTTTTCATCTTCGATATTTAAACAGTGATGATAGAGCTGTGAGTCAGGAGTTGGGATACTACACCCACAGTGCGCAGGTCAAACATACTAGCCATTCCAGGAGAGAAAGCTGAGGCTGTCTGCCCCCATACAGATTTATAGTGCCCAGAGCAAAATGCTGTGGACATGCAGCAGAGCAGCAAGGGAGCAAAGCAAGACAGTCCCCAGGAATACCCAAGATAGACTTTGGGTCTCGGGCATGGCACCCCATCAGAAGTGAACAGAAAACACTCCCCAAAGTCAACAAAGAGACCTGGATCTATTTAGAGGTTTTTATCTTATCATTGATTTTTGCTTTTTGTTTTATTTTGTTGCTTTGTTTTGCTCTGTCTTATTTTTGTGCTTATTACTATAGCTATCTATCTTGATAAGATAGGTAGGATACACTATTTGGAGGAGAAAACAAAAGGACTGACTGTTCTGGGGGAACATGGAAGAGGGGAGGTGAGGGAAGGGAAGTGAGTACTAAAAACCCAGAGCCAAATTAAAAACAAGTTATCTAAAATCAATAGTGAGAAGGGCATAGGATGCCCAGTAGGGCTTGATCAAGGGCAACACAACTGAGAGGAATGGGATAAGAGGAAAGGAAAAGGAGAAAGAGAAAAACACAAGGAGGCAAGGGGGAATTTATAGAGGTCTAATTACAAGCATGTACATATGCAAATATAATTATATATAATTATCGGGAAATAGATCTATGTATATTTATTTATATGTTGAGTATTAAGGTAACAGAAAGACATTGGGCCTTGATTCAAATACTCCCTCACTGCATGAACTTTGCTCTAATAACCTGGGATTCCATGGTGCTCACCTTCCTGACGAGGTTGCTGAAGACAAAATGGGTGCATAAAAATATGTGGTGAAGAAAGTTGAATGTGCTTGTCTATCAAAAGATATAGTATCTAGGGTCTTAAAGGCTTGAAGATAAACAGTCATCAAGCTGAGAAGCAACAAAGTCTAAATGGAAGAAGCAAACTAGCCTGTGTGATCATGAGGTGTTGATGGGATCAGATATAAGGTACCAAAGACCCAGAAAACAATCAAATAAGTGGAAATGAGGGGGAGTGTTCAGTGAATATCCAAAGCCCATCTGTAGACAATTGGACATCCCCTCAAAGAAGGGTCACGAGGAAGAGACCAGCCAGTCATGGGGTAGTATAGCACTGATGAGACATACAACTATCCTCAAATTCTTTAACGCTCCCCCCTACTATCATTACCCCAATTCTACCTTACACATCTGACTAGACCAGAGCATGTACACTGGTATAGATAAGAGCTTGAAACACAGGGAATCCAGGACAGATAAACCCCTCAGGACCAATAATGAGAGTAAGGAGAACAAGAGAGTAAAAGAAAGATGGGGGAGGGAGAAAGGGGAAACCAATCACAATGATCTTACTATAATCTCCTCTCAGGGGAATGGACAACAGAAAAATGGGTAACAGGAGACATCAGTCAATGTAGGATATGAAAAAAAGTAACAATTTATAAATTATCAAGGATTCATAGGGGAGGGAGGGGAAAGGTGTGGAGTTGGTACCAAGGATTCAAATAGAACAAACATGCCTTGAAAATGATGATGGCAACAAATGTACAAATGTGTTGACATGTTGGATGGATGAATGGATTGTGATAAGAGCTGTATGAGCCTCCAATAAAATGATTTTTTAAAAAGGGGAGGAAGGGAGATGCACAGTCCCAGAAAATGTACATAGAGTTGCTGTGAGTTAAAATCAACTTGACAAGTGGGATTCATTCCAGATATACAGGGATCATTCAACATATGAAAGATCAACAGTATTAATCATCACATTGACATGAAAAAATTGTAAGAACCACATCATAATATTGATAGATGGTGGAAAAGCATTTAACAACATCCAACACTTGTTCCTGATAAAGTCACTCAAGAAGATAGGAATGGAATGAAAACCCCTCAGTATTATACAAGGTGTGTATGAAAGACCAACAGTCAACGAGGTAGTCAATGGAGGAAAGATGAAAACAATCCCACTAAAATGAGGCCCAAACAATAGTACTCCTATTTAACACTGTATTAGAGGTCCTAGCTAATAACAGAACAAAAGAAAAGACATCAAAGGTTTTCATCTGGGGAAGGAAGAGGTGAAACTATCATTATTCACAGATGATATAATTTTCCATATGGGGAATACACAAAATTTCACAAGTGAAGTGTGGGAAGTAATAGATAAATATGGCAGAGTGACAGGATACAAAATGAACAAATGGAAGTCTATTGAACTGTTATATACATCAGACAAGATCATGGAAGAAGTGATCAAAAAGGTACCCTTTACCATGGCCACCAATTGAAATATCTAGGAATATACCTGACTAAAAAAGACAGAAGATTTTTATGAGGAAAACTACAGAACACTATTATAAGAAACCAAGAGTGACTTCAACAAATGGATGATTATCCCATGCTCGTGAATCAGAAGACTCAATATCACAAACATGTCAGCTCTGCTCAAGGAATTATGTAAATTTAATGCTATTCCAATACAAATACAATCATCCTTCTTCAAATAATTGTAAAACTGATTACCAACTTCATATGGAGAGGGAAGATGCCTAGAATTAGCAGAGAACTCCTAAAGAAGAAGGACAGAGTGGGAGGGCTCTCTCTGCCTGACTTCATTACCTATTACACAGCTGCAATGGTCAAAATAGTGTGGTACTTGTATAACAACAAATACTCAGACCAATGGAAAAGAACTGGAAACCCAGAAATAAAAGCATCGGCATAGAGACAACTGACTTTTGATAAGCACCCAAAAAATATCAAACGGGGAGCAGATGCTCCCTTTAATAGTTGACACTTAAAAAAAAAGGATACCTACCTACAGAAAATTAAGCAAGACCCTTACCTCACTCCATGCACAAGAATAATAAACTCAAGGTGGATCACAGACCTTGAGGTAAAATCCCAAACTATTAGGGCCCTTTATGAGGGAATTGGGACAAACCTGAGAACCTTGGTGAAGGGAATATATAGGCTATCAGAAATAGGGAAGAACACAAATACAGATCAGCCACAAATTGACAATTAGAATATACTGAAGATAAAACACCTATGTATGTCAAAAGAATTCACCAAGAGAGTAATAGGAGAGCCCACAGACTGGAAAAACAGCTTTAGCAATGACACATCACACAGAGGCCTTAACACTAAAATCTAAAATACTTTGCTAATTTACAATAAGGGGGGGGGGGTGGAAACTAACTAAGGAGGTGGGCAAAGGCCCAGAACAGAAGTTTCACAGGGACAGCAATTCAAATGGCCAATAAATAATTAAGAAAATGTTCCAAATCATTAGCCATAAGAGAAATCCAAATCAAAATATCTAGAAATTAATACCTAACACCTTCATGGATAACCCAATTCAAGAAATCAGAAATGAACAAGTGTTGGAGGGGATGTAGAGATGGGCATCCTTATCTGCTGTGGGTGGAACTGTAGGTATATATAGCCATTATGGAAATCAATTTGGTGACATCTAAAACAGAAGGAAATTGAGCCACCATATGACCCACAAGAGGCACAAAACAAACCATGGCCAGATATCTGTGTTACAATGTTCGTCAAGACACAGTTCACAATTACAAGGAGTTGGAAAGCACTCTAATTGCCATCAACAGACAAATGGATTTTAAAAACTGCTGTAGATACATGCAGTGGAGTACGATGCATCCCTTAAAAAGCAGCAAAGGGTGCAAAAAGCACATTGCCACATGGAAAGAACAGGAGGAAGTCATGTTAAGTGAAGTAAACCAAGCAAATAAGACAAGTATAACGTGAACCCACTGAGATATGCTTTTAAAATGGGGCATAGTGGTAAAGCCAGTATTTACATACATTCTTGAGGTGGGATCCAGGTACTATGGCAGGAGCCAAACCCAATCCAGGGATATATACTGCAGTCAAATAATAGGAGAGGAAAAGAAAGAGAAAAAAATAAAAGACCTGGGTAGGGGAGAGGAGTGGGACTCTAACCTACCTAAGGGGCAGGTATTAATTATATTTCCACCAGAGAGGGAGAGAGACCAGGCTTCAACTGGGTGCACCAAGATGTGAATACAACATACCAGCAAGTAGAAGGGAATCAATAGAGGGGTCTGTGGGACTGACCCCAATCCCAACTATGTGCCCCCACTCCCCACCCCAGAAGAATGCACTTCTGAGGACAGCACTGAAGCTACAGCTTTAGGGGATGATCATGTCTAATGTGAGCACACAGGAGGAAACAGAGAGGGAAGGGAGTGAGTGGACCACATGATGGCAGAATATGTACACATGTGCTTGACAAAATGGAAGCTGTGTGGGTTGTGATAAGGTTGTAAGAGGCCCTGATAAAATGATTTAAGAAAGAAAAGAAAAAAAATCAACTTGATGGTTAAGGGTTTGTTTTTATGGTTAATAAATGGCAATGGCATAAATGCCAGGATTTACAAAGAATAAAAAATACAGTGCAGTGCAAAACCATTCCAAACCTCTCCTGTCTTGATTTTTAGGCTTGATGTGAGTCAGACAATGTTCTACTACTATTCATAAGGTTTTCCTTGGACCTTGTTTAAAAGACATATATATGCAGTCGAATCATATTTCTTAGTCTGTCTCAGTTCAGAAATTTTAAGGAATCTTGACCACCTCAGATGTCAGAGATATAAAAGTGCTTAAAGCTGTGGTACAGCTTTTATACACACAGCAACATGCATGCCACTACAATTAAAAAACAACAACGGATGGATGAATGTAAGTATCAAAGAATATGGAAACCACTCACTGTAACAGAAAGAATGGGTCAAAGTTCAGCCACTTTAGAAGATAGCACATGATCAAAAACTGATAGCACTGAAGGAAGACGTCCAAGATGTACCCAAGGCATTGATAGAGATCAAAATCAACAAATAAAAATCAGGGTCCTGGATTTGATGAAATAAAAATTGAGAAGCTTCAGTAAGTGAGCAAAACTGGACACACTTGTTGGTCTATGCTAAGAAATTTAGAAGACAAGCACTTGGCCTCGTGACATAAAGAAATCTGTGCCCATGCCCATTCCAAATAAAAGTCTAATATAAATTATCCAACATAATGTGCCAAGTATGTCATAAATGTCATATGAACACAAAAGTTAACTGAAGACAATTAAAATGTTTTCCAACCTATATTGGTAAAGAACTGCCAGAAGTTCAAAGAAGAATCAAAACGATGAGTGAAATGTGGTACGTCATTTTTGATGTCAAATGGATCTATGTTAAAGGCAGAGGATAAGAGAAAGATATTTACTTGTATTTTATAACTATACAAAGGCATGTTAATATGTAAGTTAAATTGTATGCAGCTCCATTACTCAGGTCAGAGCCCTGATGACTTTGAAAAGGGTGATAAGTAGATGCTGGGGAAAAGCTTAGCTTATTGATTTGCAGCTCTTTGGGTTTGAGTCCAAGGCCTGCCATGTTACCTGTGGAACACTGGTGTCAGCAAATGTCTACCACCTGACTTGCCAACCTGAAGTTAATTTGCATCTTCAGTCTCAAGCGTGACCAGTTGCTCTTGGATTCTTCTGCCTCTGTAGTCTGAGGTGTTCCTGCTGATCTTGGGTTCATTATTTCCGGAAGCTACATGACTCAGAAGCCTCAGGATTAATATCTGACCCATGGATTTTGAATCTGCCTAATATCAAAACTGGACATATCAGCTTCTACAAATGTAAGAACCATTTTCTCAATTCAAGGTTCCTTCTTTCTCTCTCTAATATATGTTACTAGTTTTAATGGAATTTTCTTCTTGAGAGAACTCAATATAATACAAGGCCTAAAGATATATACAATAAATTACTACTCATTAAAAGTATAAAACATTTCAGTACATCTTAAGCCACCACAATCTTTACTATAATTCATGTCTAGAACCATGCTATTAACTTACATGTAAATTGAAGAAAGAAATGCAATCATTCTTTTGAGACTATAAAAGATTATATAAAAGCAAAGAATGCAGTGTTCTATGTTGTAATCGACTAAGTTGTATCCTTTGGGAAAGATGTTATATACTAAATTGCATTCCTAAACAGATAGGCTGAAGTCCTAACCCTTTCAACTATATTTGTGAACTATTTGGGGAAATTGGGTTTTTATTTACTGATGTAGTTCAGATCTTAATCATGATCACTTTTGGGTGGTATGTTATGAAGAAAATGACACAGAAAGATACACGAAGACAGAGGACGCAGATAAAGCTATCCACCAGCAACAGAGGAAGGCCAAGTATGGCCAGCAGCCAACAGAACCTATGATACAGGCATGGAAACGTTCATCTCTTTAACCCTTCAGAAGGACCTGACATGAACTTGGCTCCAGAATGCTGAAAACACAATTATCTTTTCTTTCAATTTATTTACTTTGTGGTATTTGTTATGGCAGCTCTAGGAAAGGTGTGGACATAAAACAGCCATTCTTGCAGGTGCTCCATTCATCTACATGTATTTGGCCACATTGCTAATATATTTGACCCATTATTGCAGCTGTGTCGATCCATCTTCCATTTCCGCTGCCCTTCTACTTCACCATGCATTAGATACTTTTCCAGAGATTGGTCTCTCCTGATAGGCCATCTAGAGCATGCCTCCCAGTTGCAGTCCCACCATTATTGCCTCCAGAGAACATTCTGGCTCTCCTCCTTCCCAGACAGATGTGTTTGTTCTTCTGGAAGTCCATGTCACTTTCAAGATTTTTCACCAGCACTGTCATTCAAGTGCATTGATACCCCTTTTGGTTCTCCTTATTCAATACCCAACTTTCACATGTCTATCTAAATGATTGACAAGTCCATGGATGGAGTCAGGCACATCACACGTACTCCATAAAGTTGACACCCTTGCTTTTCAACATGTTAAAAGGCCTTGTACAGATATGCCCAGTTTTATAGACCCCTCTATATAGGAGGGTATGCTATGAAACTAAAGTTTCACATTTTCTTTTTTGTTTGTTTGTTTAATAGAAGTTTCTGTAATTGTGTAACAACACTTTCGGGTTCACGATCACATCTATTTATCCCATATTTGGTACTCTTTCAAAGCTTTGGGTAAGAACAAAGTATTGAATGATTTGCCTTGGAACTAAGCCTCATTGATCCCAACACACTGAAATTGAACATGCATCTAACCAAACCAAAGCAGTATTTTGAAAAGGTGGGTATATGAACATTGATTTTATACTAGAAAGCTGAGCTCTATAAGCATTTTCTAGTTTTACCATATCTCCAATCCCCAGAGAAGACAGGATACAAAACTATAATTTCTGAAGGCCTAAATCAGGTGATAAAAAAAGCTATCAGCATAACTTTATTTAAGATTTCAATCTTCCTTTGTTAGCAGCAGGAAAATAAGATTTAACAGTTTAAAAATTCTACAGCAGAAATGGAAATTTCACTATGGGAATCCTGCTGAACCTTATAGATGTTTGTGATTGATCTGTGCTTTCAAATGGGAGAAAAATTATCAGTAGTCTCTTGAGTTCCCTTGTATGTCATCATCAAGTTGGTCCTTGAACTGCTGGAGATACCATGCATATAGGATGAAATTCTGCTTGGTCCCGTGATTCTAGCTACTCATTAGAAAAGACTTTTGCAGTTGCAAATATATACCAGTGTTCAGATAATGCATTTCAGAGTCTAATGAAATATTTGTGGAGTGAAAAAGCATACAATAGTTGTTGAAAAGTTTGATAAGAAATTGTAAGCAGTCAGAGTTGAGAGTCAGTGGGGAAAAGGGATAGAATTATTTATTCATTTTTGCAAAGCTTAGTAAGTAACTGTGTGCAGTCAGAATGGAGAATCATTGTTCCAGATCTGTGAAAGGGGATCACCCGAGGAGCTTGTGCAAACCCAGAATCTCAATCAGTAGATTTGGCGAGGGCCTTCACATTCACTTTTATAATAAATTCCCATTCTTCTCAGAGTATGAGGAGCTAAAAGTTCCAGACAAAAGCCATAGCTTAATGTTCAATACACTCTTGTGCCAAGGGTGAGACCTCTTGTGCATCATTGGGAAACTGTACTTCTAAACCCACAGAACTCTGTGGAATAGAATATGTATTTTTTGATGGTAGAGATCAGTTATTAGTATCTATATTTATGGGTTTTATTTTGAAAGGTAACATAGAGAATTTTCACAGAAAGGATATTATTACAGTAGTAAATACTTTGGTTCCCTATGTCCCATTGTTTTCCTTCAATGTAGCACCATGAGAGCCATATAATTTGTCTCAGCAGGAGCAGTGAATTATTCAATGTGACTCTTTTAGACAACAGTCTCACACTCCCACCAAACTACCTTTTGCAGCATGGGTCTGTAAAAAGATGAGGGAATGCTGATCAGATTAACCCTTGAGTAACTATGAACAGGAGTCCCTGGAATATCATCAGGCAGTGAATAAAATGAGCCCCCGGAGATGCAGGAGAAAGGATCTCTTCAACAACAAAAGCCAGAAGCAGAATTCATCTCCTTGACCATGAACCTTCCGGATCCAGATGACAGCTATACTATCAGACTAGCAATAGCAGAAACAGGAGGCAGAACATGGAAACTAGCAATGAGCTTCCCAACCCAAAGAACAAGTTAAGATTTTGTGCAGGAGCTTGGCTGGTGACGTAGGGTATCTCTGGGCACTAACTGGGGAAACTGGGCTGGCTTACCAAAAGAAGCAGATCTGAGTTCCTTCAGTCTGAGGTTTACTGGAGTGAGGTCTCTCTCCACTCAGAACCCTGGTCTCGCAGGTTTCTTAAGTATGAAAATAAAGATTTTGCCCACAGACACTCAATCCATTCCTGTTTCCCACCAGGTGCAGCATCTGATATCCTCCAACTTTGCAGAGTCAGGAGAATCAAACTCAACATCACACCAAGGTCAGTCTTATAGTCCTGCAATCCTAAACCCCAAAATTGGTACACCCTCCAATCTTCTTTATAAATTGTGGAGATGTGTGATAAATTGATTGTGGATTTCAGAGGACACAGTGGAAAGCATGGGAACATGGAAGAGGTTTCAATTTGTGTCTGTTTGGGCCAATTCTTCCCTCTTCCATCCCCCAGCACTGGAGTTAGGTTACTTCTCCAATGAAATCAGGGATTCCTAGGGTTAGGATGCAGGCCACTTTGTTAAGTATTTGAGGATCTGTAATTAGTTATGGGACTTTCGTGTCCCCAAGACTCTATAAGTTGATGTAGGAGTATGTTTTCTCTCTCTCTCTCTCTCAGATGTGGTTCTATAGGCCATGGAGAGGAACACCTCAAAAGTTTTTCTAACTCTGAATTTCTTCCCCTCAGTTACACAACTATTCCTTAGTACCCATCTGGACTTGGGCTGGATCCCACATGCACCTAGCCCATTTTTGCATGCTTTCAGGCAGTTTCAAGTCCACCAGCTGCTTGGGGGGAGAAAGACACACCCCTGTACTCTTGAAAAGATTTGGTTTCAGAAGCCCTTAAGAAAGTGTCTACTCAGTCTGTTAATGTTCTATGAGTCAGGTATCATCTCCTTAGCAATGGTATATGCCACCTTTGTTCAATGGGATATATATTTTAGTTGTCTTCCAATCTGTAAGTCTCGACATGGAAAATTTATATAAAAGCAAACTCACAGTGAAACTAGGTGTTGCTATTAGGAATTTTAATAATCTTTCAACATAATCAAGTCAAGCTTTGTTCCATACATTCCTGGTTCTAAAATGATAATGTCTGAATAAAAGTAATTTATTATCATGGTAATGAATAGATAATAAAAGGCCTATTTATATAAATATGACTCACTACCATTGAGTCAATTCTTATTCATAGCAATGCTATATAAGGTTTCTTGAAACTATAACTATTTATGATAGCACAGAGTCTCACATTTTGGGGAGAGAATTTGAACCACCAGGGTTACCAGTCCCAAATCTAACTTGCAGTGCCATCAGGAATCAATTACTTTGTAACACAGATTCCCAATTTCAAATACATCTGCCCTATTAAAGTTTATTACTATTTGTAGTTCATCTTGTGCTTAGGTACATAGTCAAAACAACAAGACAAAGGGTTTGGAGACCTTCGACAGCTTGGATTGGCTTCCTTTTCTCTCCACGATTGTAAACGAATCTGTTTTTGAGGAATAAACTCCAAATGATGAAACTAATATGGTTTATTTGATAACTTTTTTTTCTTATAATGTCCTAGCCAATAACAATAGCATTTGCCTATTTCTGAGCCACATCAAGGACATTTGGGGAGCATAGTAAGTGCTAGAAGATTATTATCACAAGTCTTTTCCAAGAAAATAATTTTTCTCAGGTTCCTGTGGCAAAAATGTTTGTGATAATGCCTTCCCAATTGAATGACTAACTGGATAACAATACCATATATCCTTTTGAGACTTACAAATACTGAATTTGAAGAAACTGTTCTGAAAGACCATCTGATGACTCAACTCAGATTGTGTTTACTCAATCAATTTCAGCATCATTTTAGGTTTAGAGTACGGCTTATCTGTGTGATCTTTTAATTTATCTTTTCTTTCGTCTAATCAAGGAGCCCTGTTGGTATAGGAGTTACAAGTTGGACTGCTAACTGCAAGGTCAGGAGTTTGAAACTGCCAGTCACTTCACAGTAGAAAAAGGAGGTTTCCATTCTGTAAATATTACTGTGTCAGAAACCCACAGAGGCAATTTTATTCTGTCTCATAGACTGGCTATAAGTTGGTATCAACTCAATGGCAGTGAGTTTGCTTTTCATCTAGGAATTGTGAAAGTCCTCTTGACAATTTTTTTCGTCCTCACCACTATAAGCAGCAATTACTCAACTATGCTCAATCAGAGAAAAGACAACAAAGATGGCATCACTAATGCTTTTTGACAATTGATATAATATTTTGGACAAACCAAACCAGAATAGAAAAAGCTAATTCAATGGTGGTCCTTAAAAACCTCAGCACTGTCTCTGTAGAAAAATGTATTGCTCTGTTTTCTTATTGTGCTAGATTGTTTTTGTTTAACCTCAATAACACATGAGCAGCAAGCTATTTTAACTAAAGGGAAAATAAGATCACTTACCCCATTATGAAATGAGATCTATAAAACAATCCCGTGTTCCCATATTTTACTTTCAAAATAATGAAATTAATGTGTTATCCCTTGCAAGTGTCTCTAAGAAACAAGAAAATTATTTCTTAGACCAACATATTAAAGGTAAAACTCTAATTTGTGTTATCAGAACATCTTTGGCTAGGGTGTGTCCTGGGTCCTGAAAGTTTGAAAAGATCCCCAATTAATTCTCATATGCCAGCAGTATTTAATTGGAAAATACTAAACCCATGGAATTTTTAGGCATTTTTTTATCAAGATCAAAATTTAAATTATTCATTTTATTTCAATATCTCTCCATTTTTGTTTTAGCTTGCATTTAGAAATTACTTTTTAAAAATTAAGTATTAATTTATAAAGTATTGAGGGTAGATGGGAGAGAGAAAGCATGGGAACAGGGGACGAGTTGGAGGAACTGACACCAGGGGCTGGCGGAAAGGGCGGCTGTTTGGAGAATGATGACGGCAGCGGACGTGCGAGGGTTCTTGTCACAGTATGTTTATTTATGTATTGGAAAAATGATGTACGAGTCCCCAATAAAATGATTTTTAATTTAAAAAATTAACTATTAGAGTGACCATCTTAAGTAAATATCCTTTAATGTGGGTTTATATCTTTGTAAGGGTTTATTATAAAAAAATTATAGATGGTCTCAAAAGGTTTTTGAAAAATTGAATTAAATTTAAAATGCTACCCCTCCCAGGAAGTAGGTGGAAAATAAACACATATTTACATTCATACTTCAACACTTCTGCAACTATCCATAGGGCAATCTTGTGTGCAGCTGGTAAACCCTGTGCCTATTACTGAGCCCTTACACATTCTCCTTAGTTAATGATGATATTTCAACCCATGAGGAGCTATTTAGAAAAAGAAGTTCAGCAAAGGGATATTTAATTATGATATGCTTACATTCCTATCATTGCATTTTCATCAAGCAAAAGCATCACTCTGATTGAAAGATGAGTCAAAGAGATTAAATGTGAATTAAAAGAGGAAACATGCTCAAGCTAGAAACTTAGTTGTCTTGTCTTCTTTAGACAGATTAAGTACAACCATTTGATCTACTCAATTCTGCTGTAATGAAAAGGCAACATTAATTTTAATTGTCACCAGAATCAATCATCAGAAATGAACAAGACGCCAAGTCAACAGTATTGGGACAGACAATGAAACTCTCTCCTGATGTTAGGGAAAGATCCATACTCAAATGAGATCCCCTCAAATTATTATGAACCAGAGGACAAAGGCATAGGAACACTGAGTTACATTTCTGTGGATCGTTCATATTAGACAATCTAACCAAATGGTTCTACATTAATCTGGATAGTAAACTATATTTTATTAAGACATTGAAGTGCCAGAGCAACTGTCATATTATTTTATCTACCACTTCTCTTATTTTTATCTGGAATTTCAAGCCTACAATATATAGACATCAACAGAAAAACTATGACAATTTTCATGTGATCCATGCAAATAGTGCCTAAAATTTAGAAAAATAATACTCAGTGACTAGTAAAAGCAGTATTTATCAAACATAAGGGAATGTGTAAAATGTGAGTGCCAAATAGTGAGTATTATATGATGGTAGAAAATAAACAGATTTTAAAAAATCATCACAAAGAATATGTCATCTAAAATTGTATTTCTTGATTCTAACAGGCAGAGACAATGGAGGAAGTGGTAGTTTTCTGTGCCTACTGAAGTGGAATGTAAACTTCTCCACCTCCAGGTGGGTGGTGAGGTGTACCCTAGGTAGAAAAGGTCTCTAACACCTTAGGGTCCTAAACATCTCTAACGAAATACCCAAGGTTGGAAGTTGTGCCTTGGGCCATCTCCCAAAGTCATCTGGAAAATAATAATGCTAACTACATCCATCTGTATTACAAAAGAAGCAGGTTGCAAACTTCAGTGGAAAATCACCAGCTGAAAAACTAGAGAATATCAGAACCAAAAAATTATCAGTGTGTTACAGATAAGTATGATTGTCGCCAAAATATTTGTTTATAGAACCATATAGCCTACTGTTTCTAAGAAATCAAAATTTCATTTAATGACTTGGTAAATTCTTTTATTCTTGGTTCTGGTTTTCACTATTATTTTCATTGTTTCAGTATGATTTTTCTACTTCACAGTTCTAATTAAATGTTAGTTTGTTTATGACTTTATTCTTTCAAAGCCCTCACTAGGGGATCCGTTATTAGTCATTAATCTTATTTTTAAATAATATATAATTTAGACTTATTTTCTCATAATATGTATATACATTTTAAATATATATATGTAAATTGTTGTGTTTTAGAATTTTGAATGGTTACTTTAATTCTGATGATCTTATTCTAAAATGAATCATTTTAAGATCAAGAATTTTTCCTGGAATAAACTTTGACTGCATTATATCAGTTCTGAAATGCATTTTCATTATTTTATTACTTGTAAACGACTTAATAATTTAACAGATGTCACTTTGTACATCAATCTGAGAAAACCTTAATTTTATTAAAAATGGAATTCAAAAGTAGAATTATAAAATATTTCTCAGCAAAGGCTTTCTGATAGCTAATTCTATCCTTAGACTAGTAATATAAAGAATTTAACTATGTCAGTACATTATATTTTAAATCATTAACTAATACAAAATCATTAACTAATACAAAATACAAAAGATCATTATGTTTGATCCTATGTCTATACCATGTAATACATTTGTCCCTATTTTCACATTGATAATATTTATAAGGGGGTTTATGTTTAGTCTTTGCTCTATCTTGTGTTTGTATTTGTACACGGGTTAAAGTATGGGTCCTGTTTCAATCTTCTATAAAGAGAGATCTAATTTTTCCAGCACCATTTGTTGAAGAGATTATATCTTTATTTTTTTTGGGGGGGGGGTGCATCACTGCCCTCTGGTGGGAGTAGGAAGTCCAGCCTTGCTCCTGGAGAGCTGCTGCTGGATTTGAACTGCCAGCCCAGTGGGCCACAGTCCCACACACAACCACTACGCCACCAGGGCTCAGTCCTATCTCTTTCATATTTAATGTTTTTGGGGATCTAGGATCTCTTCCATTGGTTTATGTGTCTATCTGGGATCACTTCCATTGGTTTATGTGTCTATTAAGGTACCAGCACTAGGAAGTTTTGCCCTTTATGGTTGTATAATAGGTTGGATAATGAGAAGCCTCTTATTTTGTTCTTTTTCTTAAGAAGTTCTTTGTTTATCCTGTGTCTCAGTCATCTTAAAGACTTTTTTTTGAAACCTCACAAATGTTGTTTATTTTCATCATTAATTTTTTTAAGACTATGCAAAAGAAATGTCAGAAAGATACAGAAGGAGGGCTAAGCCCCGGTGGCTTAAGTGGTTGAATGCGGGACTGCGGCCTGCAGGCTTGGTGGTTCAAATCCAGGAGGCTCTCAGGAGCAGCAATAGGTAGCGCCCACAACCACCAGAGGTAGTGATGCCCCCCAAAGCGCACGCGCACACACACACACACACACACACACACAAAGATACAGAAGGGCTGAAAGGTGAAAAGCCCAATCATTAATGTTCCATAAAAGCTCCATGAAATTGCCTTTGTTTGATTAGAAGAATGAATGGAAGCACAGTCGTGATAAGCAACTGTAGTGATGTTTTTCCAGATATTTTTCTGTTAAAACATTGATTAACTTCATCAAACTATTTACATATTTGGCAGGTGTTATCATTCATTCATCCTCTAGAAAATCAACAAGCAAATTCCTCGAACATTCTAAAAAACCCCAAAACACTGTTGCCATGACCTTTGCCCTTGACTGGTGCTTTTTTGCTCTGATTGGACCACTCCCAGCTCTTGATAGCTAAGGCTGTGATTGGGCTTTGTCTTCTAAATTGTACTGATATTTATCTCTTATTAAAATTCTTCCAAGAAACACTTCAGGATCTTGATCCCGCATGCTTAAATTGTTCGCTGAATGCTCTTTTCTTGTCTGCATCTCAGCTGGGTGCAACAGCTTTGGCATTCATTGAACCAACACTTGGCGATTGTTTCTTCTTCTAATCATATGTCCTCTTCAATGAAGGCCTTAACAAGTTTGTGTCCTGCAGATGCAGGGTTGCTGGCTTGGAACTGTGGTACATTTTCAACATTGGCTCATCCTTTCCTATAACAAGATGTTCGTTTATAACTTGCTTATCTAATGGAGGCATCGTCTCCATGAACTTCTGTGAAGCATGCCTGATTTCACCACGCTCCCTCTCAAGCTTCTGCAGGAATGGGATGCCTCTTCTTGCTGCAGGCTTAGCAAAATCCATGGTGCTCTGACAACGGGTCTTTTCAAATTGACCCCTTATGTTTCTTCATGTTGTAAGCTAGATCCTGTACATAACATGTATTTTGCATGATTTCTGAAGATGACTCACATATATGAAGCATACCTATAGGTATCTTGAGATATATAGGCAGAAATTATATATAAATATCATTCACGGTGATAAAAAGGGAGATGATATGTTCCATGAAATATACTGCTCTCCTGTAGGGCTGCATATGCCAGAAGTTCATATTACAAGGTCTTCCTTTGGTTCTTTTCATCTTCATGTCATTATAATACTCGCGTGTTTTTAATTTTAAGTTATGTGGTTCTACATAAGCCACAGTAGGCATTAAAGCTTATTTAATGACTCTAAATCCAGTTGCTTCCTTCCAAATGTCTGAAAATCATATAAAACACCAGTGCAAATAGATACAATAACCAGAAGTTCTTTACCCATTACATCTCATTGATACCCATTAATACAATTAAATCTATTATAATCTATTATCTTTTATTACACTCCTCATTAGCATTCTTTCAGAGATATTTTACAGTGACTCAATGGAATTGATTATAAAAGCCCATCTACTTTGGTGGAGCATTATTTTCTGCGAAATCACAGACTAATCACATTCTCAACCTGTGGGGTCATGACCCCGAGGGGAAGGGTGTCAAATGACCCTTTCAGAGAGGTTACCCAATTTATAACAGTAGCAAAATTACGGTTATAAAGTAGCAACAAAAAATAGTTTTGTGGTTGTGGAGGTCCCCACAACATGAAAAACTATATCAAAGGGTGGTAGTATTAGGAAGGTTGAAAACCACTGTACTAAAAGATTTGCTCCTCTGAATTAGGCTTGTTTTCTTGTCCCCTGTCTTTTTCTTTTCTGTGTCTTTGCCTAGCATAATTACTGCTAGAATATAACCCTAATTCATCACTTACTTATTCAGATCAAGAATGAGCAAGTGGAATACCAAACGTGGCTATGTAAATGGGATACAATGTGGTATGGTGTTAACATGGGGATAAGTTCCCTTTTTTCACAGTACACATAGAGTGAAATATCAAGATATTTAAGATATGTAGCATCACAAAGATATTTTGGTATAAAGACAGAGTGATAATAAATTTATTTTGAAAACATACACATCTGCTTTTTCAGAAGCATCTAACACTTTGCTTACAGTATTAACATCATGGAGAAATTAATTCATGTTTTTAAATTAGATTTAGTATGGAGTAGGAATTATACATGGGTTTCTTCAGGATGTTCATATTGATAGCAAAGTATTAGGTGTTTTCAAGGAGCCAGGTATCTATATTTTAAATGAGAATTTATCTGTATCCTGTCTTTACACCTAACTAACTTTATGGCTTTAAATATCTGAAATATTTTTATTGGCATCCTGGTAATGATTAAAGTGCTTGACTGCTGATTGAACAGTTGACAGTTGAACACATCAATCAGTCTCTGGGACAAAGATGTGGTAGTTTGCTTCTGTGAAGATTTACTACATTGTAAAATCTAAAGGCATGTTCTAGTTGGCCTTATATGGTCTCTGTACATTGAAATGGACTCAAAGGTCAGGGTTTTTGGTTTTAGAATAGCACATATATTAAATATATACATGTATGGCTCCCATACACTGTTTAAAGATAATCTCTATTTGCCAAGAGTTGACTTATATTTATTTAAAGATATCATAACATTGCCTTGTCCATTACAAAATTAAAATTAGATGTGTTTACTTTGAAAAACCTTATATTCTTCATGTGGCACATTATAAAAATAGAATGTTTTTGCAAGTTAAAAGAAGCTAATTACTGGTCCCTTGAAAGTCTTTTTCAAAATAGGTTTTAAAGCTTGCCAGATAAGTAGCAGTTTGCCCAAAAGGGGAATACAGAAATTATTCATAAAGCAACATTTTACATCTAGGAATATTTCCTAGAAATTAAAAGCTATTTAGAGAAATTAAAAGGCTTTGGGAAAATGAGCAATAAATTGTAAACACCACCCTGGACTATGAGGCAAATGTAAGATCATTTTCTGCTTTAAGTGAGAAAATTATTTTGTAAAAGAAAGAAACTGAATCAAGGAATACTACGCAGAATTCTCACTCAGGCTTATTGTGCTCTTCTAAGAAATTTCACATGGAGGTCAAACTAACAACAGCCACTTTACGGCTATATCTGAAGCTTGGTAGGCAGTGAATTAAAGTCAATGGTGAAGTACAGGAAGGTGAGAATGTATGCACAACTTAAAAATGTAATCACTTTCATTAATGAACACATACAGAAACAACTGAAGCAATGTATGACTATGTTTTTCACTAACATTTTCTTTAAAAGAATATGGAATCATTGACTTCGATGTTGTAAAGGATGTCTTAAAGACATGAGATTAGAATGTGAAGTACGGCAAAGCAGAGTGAAAATGTATACAAAGGAGAAACACAGGAATAGACTACAGTTTCCTTTTGCAGCAAACAACTATAAATGCTGTACAAAGTACAAAGAGCTACTTGTTGGTGACCTTACTGAGTGGACAGAAGACCCAAAAAAGGAGGACATTCTTAGTACCAGATTTTGGTATGATATGGCTTTCTGGTTTTGTGGATCTTAGCCTGTAAATCAGAATGGGATAATTAGCTTATTAATATTTTTAAAATCACTTTATTTTGGGCTCATATGACTTCTATCACAATTCACACACATCCATTATCAAGCACATTTTTAATATTTTAAAGATGCTTGAATCTATCTGTAATTAAATGAAAATATGTTAAAATAGTCATACATTCCTCCTCTTGGGCTGAAAAATCACTAAAGAAAAAGCTAGCTTATTTACTAAATTATTTACTAAATTTCCCAACCCCCCAGAATAACAGAAAGAAAAACAAATGAGTAATCATCAAATCAACAAAGAATTAAAAAAGAAATTCTTAAAATAGGTGTTGACATAGATAGAGAGATACAGACTTTTTGGCAAAGTCTATCTCTATAGCACACAGGATTCCTGAGAGCTGGAATCAGCTTGATAGTAATGCTTTCTGTTTGATTTTTTGAGTGGTATAAACAGTTAACCTACTTGACTTCTGACAAAAGATTTGGAGATTCAAACCAGAGGTTCTGCAGAAAGGCCTGGTGGTCTGCTCAGGAACAATCATTTACTGAGCACTGTCTGGAGCACCCCCCTATCTGACACGCATGGGGTCTCATCAGTTCGAAACCACTCCACAGAAACTTTTTTTCTCTTTAATCTTTCATTGATATTTGAATTAAATAAAACCCATTATCTTTTAAAGGCGCAGTTTACAGCAAATGACTTGGAAACCTTACACATGAAATTTTGATGGAGTCCATTGTGAGTTAGGACCTGGGTGAGTACTTACCAAACTTTCTTGGGTATGGCATCCCTTGGGTTTTTCTTAGGTGCAGTGGTTCTGAGATGAGACCTAAGACTTTGGAATTTTCTAACAAGTTCTTCAGTGATTCTAACACTGCTGCTCTGTGAGCCATACTTAGAATAGCAACCACCTAGAACAATGAGTGCTTTTAAACATTGAGTATAAGAATAATTTTCTATCTCTCACACCTGAGCCAAGAAGATAATGGATGCTACAGTAGGTCTAGGAGGAAAAAAACAGGCTGCAATAGATGAAACATTTATAACTTGGCTTGTGTTGCAACTTTATGACACATGACTTTAAGCTGAAAGTTATTTTACATCCTATCATTTAAAAAGCCTCAATAATTGTAATGTAGAAGATGCACTTTATTACATTCTAAATATGAACACATTTTATCAAAGTCTCTTAAATGAAAACTGGAAAATAAGTATCACAAGCAAGAAATTGCAAGTCAAATAAGTGATATATTTGAAAATTCATTTAGAAACAGCATTAAATTGGAAGATCCTATAATCAAATTCTCCCTCATTTTATCTTCACAAGTAAAACATAATATATTAAAGACTATTATATACTGCTGAAAAAATTATTAAGTTTTAGGTGAATGAGATATTGTAAATGATCTTTTCTCAATTTATGGTCACCTCTGAGTTGAGAAATGAAGTTTCTCAATGATAATTTATTCATTGATTTATTTTAGTATTCTTTCTACTTCAGAATACAAACAGTAACCTATCACAATTGAGATTAGAAATGCCACTTCTTTAACATAGTGCACATTCAGGCATTGAAAAGAAAGCAAAACATTTGCCTAGTCTATGCAATTTCATTCTTTAGATTACGATGATAACCTTGTATTTTTCTATACAGTTATTAGGGCAAATTTTTATTTTTAACTTTTAAAGATTTTTAAAGTTCTTTTGTCTAAATCCTTTAATTTCTGAAACTATATCTCATCATCAAAATTAACATTTTTCTGATAATCTTATAATTTGATTTACTTCCTTTTGTACATGAGGGTTGGCTTCAGGAGGGTGTGTGCATGTGAAAGACAATGAAAACTTTTCCTGTTTTCTAGTGCATCCTTTTCATATCTTATTTACTGAATTCCTATATTGAATTAATATGTCAAATGATATGAAAATAGGGCAAATTGAATGGAAAATAAAATTTAAATTATAGTTAGTAATATATAAATAATTCAATTCACAGCACTGTATAAAGTGCAAATAAGTTAAAGCTTAAACATAAAGAATAGAAGCCAATTTTACAAGTTTGGTGATATGGATGATTTTTTGAGAATTTTCCTTCTTTCAACTACATAAAAAATTAACAAAATAATACTTATATTATCTGTCAGACACATCATGTATGTAATGTAGGTAGTGGTGGATTTTAAAATTGCT
Organism: Nesogale talazaci; assembly: GCA_004026705.1. Taxonomy (NCBI): domain Eukaryota; kingdom Metazoa; phylum Chordata; class Mammalia; order Afrosoricida; family Tenrecidae; genus Nesogale; species Nesogale talazaci. Next base: position 33,130 of record PVJH01007223.1, read on the forward strand.
ATCCAGTTGTAAATATTTTTAAATGATATAGAAAATGTTAGAAATTTCAATATATAAAAATAAATATGTAGATGTTGAAAGAAGTAACAAAATAGCTTACATAGGAATACTGACTTCTTAAGTATATTTTCCAAGACCCCTTGATCACCAAAATATATATACTTTCCTTAAGTGTCTGTGCATCAGTGAGCATACTATGCATGATTTTGTAAACTGTAAATGAAAGTTAACTTATGCAATTTAGGAATTTTAAAATATCACTATGAGCCTCTAACTTACTCTTTAACTATCTAAGCAGTGTGTTTACATATATTCCCTATTTTCCATCAATTATCTATTTTTACTGCTTTTCTATTGAATGAATACTTAATACAATATAAGGGTTGGAAAATTTTCAGCCTCACTTATAAACTTACTTCTATCAAGTCAGCACCAACTCATAATTATCCTATCAGAGAGAGTAGAGCTTACTTCCCAGGGTCTCCAACGCTGTGCATCTTTCTGCATGCAAATTTTACTGTCTTTCTCTCCCTGCTTTTCTACTGGAACAGAGTCCATAATAGAGAAATAATCCAGTTTGCCTTAGGCTATTGGTGTCTAGAGGATCCAAGGCTTCAAGAAATATGTGACGTTAGTGGCTGGCTAATTCTCAAAAAAAAAAAAAATCTCATCAAAACACCTTGAAAATTTTGTTTGCATGACCTCTTTCCCATAGTTGTAATTTTCCACACCTTTGGCTTAATTTAATCAAGTATCAAGCAGTCAGAAATATTTCACGGTATCTCTCTGTACCTAACCACCTGCAGGGTGCAGAGCCGGTTCTCGAAGACGAGTTTAGCTATTCTAATTGCCTCTAGTTTGGGTTCTAACTCTTCGAGTGGCTTCTGGACCAGTCTATGTTAGTAGACTTCCCTGCCTCCCCAACTCAAGTCACCCGGTTCACTTCTCTTTCACTCAAGTTGAGTCTGAGTTTTCTCTTAAAGATATTCAATATTCAGTTCAATCTTGCTTTACATCATTTTACTGGGGGCTCATACAGCTCTTATCACAATCCATACAAAAGTCCCTTGGGTCAAGGACATTTGTATGAATGCTGTTGCCATAGTCATTTTCAAAACACGTTCTTTCTACTTGAGCCCCGGTCTTATACACAAGCAGTACCCAGGCTGGGAATATCTAATGTATTGATATGTTCTATTTGCCCCCTCATATCAATTCTGGGACGTTCAATGAAGCAAAAAAGATGCCAGAGGCAAAATTTCACAATTTGGCAAGTTTGGTGAGGTACCCAGGATAGGAAATGTAATAGGTAGAAACCGTAAGATGGGATCCTGGAAGAGGCTAGCCTGATACATGACATGTGATTATTGGTAGGCAAGGCACCGGAGTCTTAAAGTGTGCTATGTGATGATATGCCCGACTGTAGTAAGTAAGCCAGACCTCCCACCGTCATTGAGTGGGTTAACTCTGCTTCTGACTATACTCAAAACCCCAGGCCAATAGATCGCTATGCAATGTACACATTGCCCTTCCTCTGTAGCAGACGGAGATCACATTGATAGTAAGAAGCATGCTTTCTCCATGCTATCCTGCTGGCTCACCAGAACATTAAAATGATGGTCTCTCCTGTGAGATTTCCTTGGCCATGAGAGCCTTAAAAAGAACTGGTTGGAAACCGGTGAAAGACAGTGTCAAGAGTAGCCTTTGTTTGTAACTTGGGGACTGTTGTGAATATGAAGTACAATATTTGCATATTTAATTAGTAGTATTAAAATATGACGTCACGACCCACTACCAAGGGGGCTGCGGCCCAGGAGAGAAACAATGATATTCCTAGTGCACGGGGTGGGGTGAGGGAGGCATCCCGGGCCCGCAGTCTTGTGGGTCTTGTGCCTCCATGGGCACATTGGCAATGGCTTTTAAACATCTGCGTGTGGTTGTCCTCGGCCGCCCGGCTCGGGAAAGAGCACTGTGTCCCAGAGAATCGCCCAGAACTTCGGCCTCCAGCATCTCTTAAATGGCCACTTTTTGCAGGAGAACATCAAGGCAAACACCAAAAAACAGCATATAGGAAAAGGTCTTTTGGTTCCAGACCATGTGAACACGCGCCTAATGGTGTCGGAGCTGGAGAACAGGCGCAGCCAGCACTGGCTACTGGATGGTTTCCCTGGGACTTGAGTACAGGCTGAAGCCCTGGACAGAATCTGTCAGCTGGATCTAGTGATCACTCTGAACATTCCATCTGAAATGCTCAAAGACCTGCACAACCAACGTTGGATTCACCCTGCTAGTGGAAGGGTCTCTAACCTGGACTTCAAGCCACCTCCTGCGCATGACGTCGATAGATCACTGGTGAACCATTAGTCCACCAAGAAGGCGATCAACCTGAAGCAGGTGCTGCCAGATGAAGGCAGTACAAAGATATGGCTAAGCCAGCCATTGATCTATACAAGAGCCAGGGAGCGCTTCAGCAATTTTCTGGGACGAAGACCAACAAAATCTGGCCTTACATGTACACATTCTTCTCAAACAAGATCGCACCTATTGAATTAAAAAATCCCTGCTGAGCCTGCCTGTCGGAGAACGAGGGCCATGTGATCAGTCCTTCCATTGTGTGTGAAGCATCGGTGCCATGTCCTACCTAGAAGCTCGCTGGTATATGCAAACTAAGAAGCTCCTCTTGGCCTTTCTGATGGAGGCACACCTGTCCTTGTTGAAGATGCCTCTGCACGGGTCTCAAGCCCTTTGTGAAGAATCAGGTATAGGTGGAATTTCACACGGTGTATATTCTAAACTCTTGCCAATTTTGCTGACCCTAGTAGCATACTCAGTGGGGTTGGTCATTGGCTCTCTCCCTCAGAGGCTGTGGAATTACAGCACCAGCAGGCTGGAGAATGCCAACAGTTCTAAACCAAGCTTAGTGCCCCATATGTGCTCTATGAATGCTTCTCTGCTCTGGAGTGACTGGGCCCACCAGTCATTTTTTAGCGCTATCTGTATTGCATGGGATCTCCCATTTAAAGACCTCCTAGGAAGAAATGGTTTGGCTTTTACTAGTACTAACAGATGGCATCATTTGTACATCTCTTTGATCTCTTCTGAGACCAATACCAGCGGCCATTGCTGTGGTCCCTCTCCAATCCTTTTCTAGATGCTGAGAGCAGGGAGACTAGAGAGCTCTCTTCCTGCTCCATGAATTAACCTGTGCAGAGGATCTAAAGCCACTGCTCAGATTCTCATGAATTGACATGGCTCCTTTTAGCGTGTGGAGAAAAAAAAAGCCTTCAACATCCCATAGAAATTCTTCAAAGAAAAACGTAGATATTGAAAGATCATAGCTCATATATGAAATAATAAGATTCTATGAAATTACTGGACCAACAGACTGTCTTACCTTTTTACTCAAGACAATAAAATTGTGTTTTAAAAATGCTGCTAAATATGGAAGCTGAGAATGTTTTTCTTCTGCAAGGGAATCTAACGTGCCATAATACTCAGTAAAGGGAAGGGAGCCTGTGAGGGTGGATGAAAATGTTGCGTGAGCTGTGCCTGATCGAGTATGATGGCTTTATGATTAGGGCAAACAAATATAGAATATATATATATATATTCTCTTTCAAATATGTCATCTATGGGGTAACTATAAAGTCTAGAAATAGAGATAATACTTTGTTGCACATGGTAATGTCATATAACAATAAGCAATCTATTGAGTTGTCTGTTAAAAAATATATAGCAAATATATATATAGCATCACAACTATAAGACTCAACTAAACTAAAATAATTTATACATATATTAGATAGTGTAGATAATGTATATGTATATCAGACCATGAGACTACATAAAATAAGATGAATATATGAGCAGCACAGAGTGTGTGTGTGTGTGTGTGTGTGTGTGTGTGTGTGTGCGTGCTATGCAAAGCATGCTCCCAACATTTGGAGATGTTTGTTTGGATTATGTTGAGTGCAGTGTACTCATTATTTCATCAGTGTTCTCTCTCCATTGCATATTTCATAGGTTTGCATATGTAACCTGGATGTATTTACATAATTATTGCATCAACAAATTTGCTTTTAGGTAAATATATACAAACCGCATTTATCCTTCAAAAATAATGGTGTTTCCATAAACTTTCCTCTTTAAATATCTTCATGGCTCAGACTCTCAATTCTCTACTCTCTTAATCAGGTAAATTAAATTCACCCTTATTTCTGAACTCAATGATCTACAAACAATGGGATAAAATTTTACCCTTGTTGATTTGAATAATTACCATTTTCATGTTTCTATTTTAGGGCATTCTGACTTTTAGCTGATCTTGTTAAATGTCACATTCATTTCACCTACAATGTTCCTAGCACATCACATTTATAATGTTAGCATCATATCCATTACATAGTGGCAATCCATCGTTTTCTATGTAATGAGTAATTCTAAGGTTAGAATGCTGGGCTAAGACAAGTGTATTTCTCAAAATACCATCTATTAATGTACATTAAGCTTTCTCAAAAGGAAGATTTTAAGTACTTTACTATTGGCTTTGAGCATAAAACCTATGAGTTTGTAGAATATCCCTGTACACTACTGTCCTGTGAAGCATATATTTTCAAAGGAAAAAGAACATTGTGCAATGTACTATTTAAATTTTAAATAACCATTTGTCTTAGTAAGGATTCATTTTATCCTGTTGTCAATCATTAAGTAGATGCTAGAGCACTTTAAAAACATATGCAAAATGTGAATCAATAAAAATTATTTTCATAAAATTTGAGATTATGGATTACCCACAAACCCCAATTTATTGGAATATAACTAGAAATATGCTGTGTGACTGAGATAAGTTACTGCAGATCTGACTGTTCTGAGAGCATTTGGCTTAACTTTAAAGTGCTTAAATTGCTTTTATAAAATTATAACAATTCAGGGTCTCATAGTTTAAGAGAGATGAATCATTATCTGCGGAGAATAGAGGAAGTATGTTGCTAAAAGCACTTAAAATCATGTGGTGTAAAGGTTAGGAAAACATAGGCTATTTATATGGGAGAAAAGAAAACTCAATTGATGTATAATCACTATCACGCATCTAACACGTGAAATTATTTTTGAAAGAATTAAGGACTATTCAAGGGAATATAGATTTTCCTAGTATGAGGGATGCTAAAATATTCCAAAGCTGCTGCCCTTTAGTCATTGTTAACTCATAGCGACCCCTTGTGGGTAACCGGGATTGTAAATGCTTCTGAGGCTATAAAGCTCTTTCTCCCACAGAACTGCCAGAGGTCTCGAGCTGCCAATCGGTGGATCACAGTCCATACTACCAGGGCTCCTCAAAATATATACAAAAACAGATGTTATTTCTTTCTGGGACCCCTACAGAGAATATATGAGATATAAGAAATAAAGAAATTGCATGAAAACTTCTTCCAAACTAAGATTCTTTATTTCTGTACTCTTGAATGAATGGAAAAGGAAGCTATTTTTAACATACAAATTGTTCATAGATTGTGAGAAGAAATTATATTTATAATGTGACTTGAGTGTGATTTGTATTTATCTAATTTAATTAATGTGTAGCTATGGAAGAGACAAAGAATAAAGTCATATAAAAAGACATAGTGGCTTTGGACTCATCCAAACAAATTTCCTTTTTCCTTATGATTTGACTCGAGCTTTGATTAAAGAAAAATTAATTTTTGATTGATGTGTATGAAAATCCTACTGAGATGAGTGTATGTCTGAACAGTGGAATGTGGGATGACTAAACTTTTTGTGTCGACCAAAATGACTATGTGTTTAGCACATGGAGATGCCTCGAACAAAATTCAAGCTGAACATTATTTTTCCTTCTGTAGTGTCAGGTGTCTCAAGTCAGCTCAGACCCAGTGACTCTGGGCACAACGGAAGGAAACACTGCTCAGTCCTGCCCCAGCCTCCCCATTGTCGCTATGCCCGAGCCCACTGATGCAGCCACTGTGTCAATCCATTTCATTAGGGCCGTCCTCTTTTTCACTATCTCTCCAGGACTCTCCTAACATGCTCAATATACGTAAGATGAAGTCCTGTCATCCTGGCTTGTAAGACGCATTCTGATATTACTTCGTCTAATACAGATTGGCATGTCCTTTGAACAGTCCATGGTATTTTCAATATTCTTCTCCAGCACATCAATTCAAATTTATGGCTTCTTCTATGGTCTTCCATATTCCATGTCCCTTTACAGGTATATGAGGCAATGGAGAACACAATGGCTTGGGTCGGGCACACCTTAGTCCTCAAAGTAATATCCTTTCTCTTCAATACTCTAAAGATGTTTTGCGCAGTGTATTTACCTAATGCAACACATCTTTTGATCTCTTGACTGCTCTTTCATGAGCATTGATTGGAGATCCAAGTAAGAGCAGCATCCTTCACAACTTCAACCTTTTCTCCATATATCATGATGTTTCCTACTGGTCCGAGTATGAGGATTTTGATCTTCCTTGCTGAGTGTGAAGCCATATTGAAGGCTACAATCTTTCAACTTCAGCTGCAATGCTTTGATTCCTCCTCACTGTCCGTCAACCATATTGTGTCTTCTGCATGATGATGGTTATTAGTAAGCCTTCCTCCGATCCTGATGCCACATTCCTCTTCATGTCATTCATCAGCTCAGGTGATTTTCTCAGCATATGGATTGAACAAGCATGGTGAGAGGATTCAACCCTGATGTACACCTCTCCTGAATTTAAACTATGCAACATTCCCTTGTTCTGTTTTACAGCTGCTTCTTGATTCGTGTACAAATTCCATATGAGCCCAATGAGGTATTTTGAAACTACCATTCTTCTCAAGATTAGCACAGCTTATCACACACTCAAAAACCTTTGCATCATTAACGAAATACAAGTAGACATCTGTGTTAATCTGGGTTGATTAGTGAAACAAATCCAGAGAGACACACATATGTGAATAAGAAACAGGCAATTTGATATAAAGAAAGCACCTCCGTCTGCTTCCAATCAAGTCTATATGTGCGATATTAGCCTATATATCTGGTATCAATCTGTAAAGTCCCCTTCAGACTCACAAAATGCATGCAATGACACAGAAAGGTCACAGAAAGGAGGTGAGAAGTCTTGTGGATCCAGTAGCATTGTAAGCATCTCAGTGCTGGTAGGGGTCTCCATGTGACTTCTCCAGCTGCTGGGCTTTGGCTACATCAGGGTAGGTACATGTGGCTTCTCCTCAGGATTGTCTTTCAAGGAGTACGGGGTGGGGGGGGGGAGAGAGAGAGAGAGACAGAGACAGAGACAGAGACAGAGACAGAGGCTCCCACCTCCAAGGAGGAAATACAAGAGTTCTCAGAATCCTCAGAAGTCAAAACTCACACAGAGGCATCATTGGCTCTGACCTGATTGACAGCTTAGACTCTACCCCTTCACTCTGAATCCTCAAAAAGACACCAAATTAAGTAAATACCACAGCATCTTTCTGATATTCTTTACTTTGAGTCAAGATCCACCTGACATCAGCAATGATATCCCTTGTTCCATATCTTCTTCAGAATTTGGCCTGACTTGTGGTTGCTGTCAATTAACTTTTGTGACCGTTGTTGGGTAATCTTAAGTAAAAATTTACTTGTATGCAATATCAATAATAAGATTGCAGGGCTGAGCCCATGTGGCGTAGTGGTTGAGTGCGGGTCTGCAGCCCATGGGCTTGGTGGTTCAAATCCAGCGTCAGTTCTTCAGGAGCAAGACTGGGTAGCTCCCATGACCACCAGAGGGCAGTGATGCCCCCCCCCAAAAAAAAACAAATAAAAAACAAAAAAAAAGATTGCATAGTTTGAGCCTTTTATTGGGTCGCCTTTCTTTAGAATGGACACAGATATTTTTCTTTCTCTTTATTATTATTCTAACGTTAGCCTATGTCAGGAAGCCTGCAGTTTCCCTTAATCTCCCTCTTCTCCCAGGAAGAGCATTCACTTAAATTGGCCCTGAAAATCTCTATAGAAAAGGTTGTTAAAATGACTCAAATTTAAGGATTAGAAGAATAATTCTTATGGGTGTGGTTATTTTGTGAACTGCTTGACTATCAGCATGGGTTTTCTTATAAATTCTTAGACCTTTTGTATAAAATCTGTGACTAGTTAATTGATATGTCCTCTGTATGCATCATTTGGTATGTGATGTGTGATAATTCTGAACTCAATGACTGTGGTCATAATCCCATTTTATGGGGTCAATATGGGATTAAGTCTGACATTAGTAAAGAGAGTGAACAAGGCCACATCCTTTGTTTCCTTGGTGGCATCTTTGAGACTTCTTTACTAGAGGGTGTGACTTCAGACACCATCATTGGGAGTGTGGTCAGCTAAAAGATAAACCCCACTTTCATCAAAGTTATTGCTCAATATTTAAGAAGCATCTAATACAGAGAGAGAGAGAGAGAGAGAGAGAGAGAGAGAGAGACCCTTGGATCATTTAGAAAAAACACGTCCAAGTTCGCTGCCTGAGGTGACCAAGGCCACTGGAATATACCAAATATACCCGAGTCAGTGGCACACAGACTTAGAAGAGCACCATTGACATTGTTGGACACCTTTTCCTTACCTGGTCTAAGGCTATGGACCTGTGAGACAGAGACACAGAGAGGGGGTATCCTGACTCAGGGAAGTGTAGGTCAAGGGATCAGAGAGCTGAAAGACTGAGAATCAGAGAGGGGCTTTGCTGCTGTCAGAGGAGAGGGCTTGCTGTGGAAGAATGTCTGTATCCTGACTGTGGATCCTGACAAATGGTAACCTAGTAATTTCTCTAATAAACTTGCTTAATTTTAAGTATTGAGTGTGAGTTCTACATGGCCACTGCAACATATGATGAAACCCATCATAAAAGTAGAGTACCACAAGAGTAATGGTTGGTGTCAACATACGGTAAAGAAGAATGGAAGGTGAAGGAATGTCTGACCCCTGCCTCATGGCAAATCTCCCAGTAGCAGTTCGGGAAGCTTTTCTGAAGGGCTACTTGATTATGGATCATTTTGTTAATAAACTCTTTAATTTTAACAGACACTCCAGTTTCTCTTTGATACAAGGCTATGATTTTCAATGGTATTGCTAAATAGCACATTAATTGCTATTCCATAATGGAATAACTTTTCATAATGTAATGGGATATAATCAATCACTGCCTTGAAAGACAAATTCCTTAGTAGACACTTTGTCTTTGGCATATAATTAGATATTTTAGCAGAATTCATTCTCTCTCTCTCTCTCAGCACCAGTCCCTGGGGAAGTACATCATGTTTGGTAAAGTAGAAGGGAAGTCAAGAAGAGGGAGACTCTCAAGATGGACCAGCACAATGGCTCCAACAATGGGCTCATGCATAGTAACACTGGTGAGGATGGTACAGGACGAGGTAAGCACCAGCTCTACGGCACATAAGTAAATAAATAAACATACATATACATACATGTGCATATGCATATAAATATGCACACACATACATATGAATACTTCTCAGTGATTCCGTTTCTCAGAATGAATAGCAGGATAAATCAACAAAATGCAATATGGTCAGCTTTCTGTTCCTTTGTACAGACCAACATTAGAAAGAGAAAACAAAATTATGTCAATTTAAATTTAATTAAATTGTAAAGGAAATTATTAATATGCTATGAGGTGGTGGTAGGTCAATTGTATTTTTAAAATCTCTGAAAACATGCACCTTTGCATTTGCCAACACTACCATCTTCTGTACAGAAGACAGTAATTCCATGGAAAAAACTGCTCCCCTATTTGTGCTATTAATTCTAAGCCAAAATTCTCCTACATAAGTTATTTTATAAATTTCCTATTATTTCCCTTTTTATCAAATTTTACATCCTTCCCCACTTCCTTTTGCTCCCCAACACTGATCTTTTTATGTCTACAAAGAGAACAGAGTTGGCACTCATCTATTGTCTTTTGAGACTTTAAACTTTTGTTGAGGTTGACTATATATATGTGACTTTTTAATATCATTCTGTCATAACTATAGGTACACATATAGAGACCTAGTTAATAGATAGTATGATTCAAACTCAATTTTAAAAATATCTATCCATAGCTATATTCCTAGAGAACTCTTTGTTTAAGGAGCAACCTAAGTAAATATTTTAGATAATCTTTGAAAAAGTGTACTGTTGCAAAATCTGCCCCAAAACAAAAATGATTACTGATGAATAGATACTGTGGCTATATGAAATTTCTTAATATAGCTCTGATTTACACCCAAACCTCTGGAACTCCCATCAAATGATGGTATGTGAGTATGCAAATAAGTTTGTAACAATAAGAGATGGGATAGGTCAGTTTTCATTACCAGTCTCCTGGTTATCATTTCTGGATCAGTAGACAAGGGAGAAAACTTGGAATAGGACTTTCAAGATCTCTGTCTTAAGTTAGAGAGGCTTCGGAGACCAGATGCATCAGGATATTGATCCAGAGACTTAGAGAAGTGGTAGTGAGACTAGGAAATATCTTTCCTCTTCTGACCTGATACCGTGGAATCGGGAGAGACAAAGCCACAGGTGGGCTGCCTTGCTCACCCATGAAGACAAGAGTCAAGGGACCAAGTGGTTAAAGGATGAGGACCAGAGAGCGACTAGGCTATGAAGGAACTTGAGAGGGTCAGAACTAGAGAGAGATTCAGCTACTGGCTGAGGAGAGAAGTAACTACCCTTGCTGTTTGAGATAGTTAAGGTATAATGTGCCACCTGGCCAATAAACACGTGTGGGATTGATGGAAGTTCTAGGAGAAAAAAATGTCTCATTGAGTTTTGCCTTTCTGGTTCTTGGGTCTCTTGCTCTCTGATGGTCAGAGCAAGGTGCAGCTGCCTTAGCCAGTTCCCTCCTTCAGCTGGCACAGCACACTTCCCGGGAGACATCCCTGAGGAGAAGCCACATGGACCTAGACTGATGTAGCCCTGGCTGCTGGAGCAGCCACCTGGAGACCGCTGCCAGTGCCGAGATGCTTACACGCTCACTGATTCTGTTTTTCTCCTGCATCCTTGCATGTGTTTTGTGAGATTGAGAAGGACTTTGTAGATCGGTGTCAGATATATGGGCTGATGTTGGACTTATGGGCTTGGTCTGCACTGGGTTGGGATACTTCTTAAATGAACACTTACCTTTTCTATAAAACTCTCGCATATACATATGAGTTTGTGTGAATTTGTTTCTCTACTTTACCCAGACTCACACACTGCTTATCTCTCCTGACTTTTGGTAGCCCATTAACTCGTGGGTGACTACTGGCTACAAGTGGGGCTGCTAACTGCAAAGTCAGCCATTCGAGACCACCATCTCACCTTTCTACGCCCATGAAGACTTATAGTCCCAGAAAGCCACTTGGCCCTATCGTGTCTCTATGAATTGGCATCAATGCTGTGGCAGTGAGTTTGCTTTGGGTCTTACTAACTTCCCTACAAAAGCCCCTTCATCAGGATTATTGTCTGTGAGTCCTATGTGGCCATGGTGATGAAGGAGTCAAGTCACCAGAGAGGTCGGGTTCCACGGGCTGGTGTCAGTCTAGGTAAGGAAGGCTGGAGCTTGCAGGCATGTCTGCCTCCTGCCCCGTGACAATAGGGAAGCGGGAGGAGGTCAGATATGCCCACCCTCCATTGCCCTTCCTGACAGATAGCCTGAAGAAACAAGTACACTGAGAAGAATACGGTTATGTCATAGTTGCCTGGGAAGAAGTTTGTTTGGTGTGTGAATTTTTATTCATTTTCTGTAATTACTGTTAGAAATTTTTTATTTGCTTATTCATACCAGACACAGAATCAGAAAATTTTCAATCAAGGAGGTTGACTAGTTGCAATTTTGTAGAAAAATATTAAAAAGGTCATTTTAGAAAGTTTGCTCAAATGTCTTTCGTAGTAAATTCTAACTTATCCTTTAGTCTCATTTAAAATTATGCTATTTTTAAGTTAGTATACTATTGTATTCTTAAGGGCACATTATTTTTGTTTCTAAGAATGTAACTATAAGGAATGTCCAAAAGCTCATTGAAAAATTAATTATTTTTTATTTTTCCACAGATTTTAATCCCTTTCCTATGTGCTGAGCCTTGAACTATAGCTTTCCATTAAAAAATTTAACTTGTGGGTCTATATATATATAGAAATATAACATATTTCGGAAACTTTAAAATGGAGACTCATTCATATATGTACAGAGAGTGAGCACTTTAAGATATAGAAAATAAAGCTATGTTATGCAACTGAGGTAATTTATAGCTCAGGATAACTACAGCCATAGATCACTTCGAGCAGATTCATTAGGAAGGTTCTCAACCTTCATAATACCATGACCCTTTCACACAGTTACTCATGTTGTGGTGACACCCCAAGCATAAAATGACTTTTGTTACTAAAATACAACTAAATGCAATTTTGCTACTGTTATCAACTAGGTGACCCCTGTGAAAGGGTGACTGGACCCCCCAAAAAAATACCACTCACTTAGAATTTTTCCAAAAATGTCTGTCTCAGTTATTCATCAATCTCACATACTAGAAGCACAAATAAAAGAATGTCAGAAAGCAGGAAAGTAACTACCTTCCCAGTGGTCAAATGGTAAATGTACTTCATTGCCCCACAACAAATAATACAGAGCAATTCAGAGTAGGACAAGCAGCTTCCTTTAAGAATGCTTTCAGAGCTCGATGGTGACAGTGGCTGCTTCTATCCATGTCAATTCAAAATAGCATAAGACAAACAAGGAGAGCAAGAAAAATGGCACATTCCTTATGTTCTGTCCATTGCAATGTGTTAAAACTTCAAAGTAAAACTATCAGGGCTGAGCCCCGGTGGCATAGTAGTTGAGTGTGGGACTGCGGCCCACTGGGCTGGCAGTTCAAATGCAGCAGAAGCTCTCCAGGAGCAAGGCTGGGCCTCCCATTCCCACCAGAGGGCAGTGATGCCAAGAAAAAAAACTATCAGTAAAGAAGGACTTCAAAAACATCAAATTTTAATTGCTATGTTTCTATTATTTTCAACTATTTTATGCAGGGAAATGAGTACTGAAACATTCAATTAAAAAAAGAAAAAAATGGGTGTGTAGAGAAATATCACTTTTTCAAAGAATGACATAGAGAGTCTGTCATTCAGTGTTAAGTTAGTGAGGATTAAAGGAAGTGGAAAGTTTCACACTAATAAAAATCCAAGACATGTCAACCTTCCATTACTGTTAATAATGCCCTTTTCATTAGAAAAAAATTCACTTGACTACTGATGCCAAGCTAAAAAGTATATACCAAAATTCAGAAGTAGAAAATAAGCTACACAGAAAGCAACTGCAAGTAAACAAAATGAAAATATAAGTACTTTATGTAAATTATAAGGCAGAATAAGAATTTTTAAAAATTTCCATTAATGGTCGAATAGTAATCTCAAAAATATAAACAAATGTAAAAATTGGGAGGAATTGCAGTGACTGTTAAACATCTCAGAAAATAAATTGAAAAAACAAAAAGGCAATATTATCTATGGACTAAAAAAAGTTACAAGATGTCTGAGGAATAAAAAAATTGGTCAAAAAAAGAGTAGACAGTGCAAGATATGACAAAGTAACGATAATTTATAGATTATCAAGGGTTCATGAGGGAGGTGGGAACACTGAGGGAGGGGGGAAAATGAGGAGCTGATGCCAAAGGCTTAAATAGAAACCAAATATTTTGAGAATGAGGAGGGCAAGAGATGTACCAATGTGCTTGACATACAATGGATGGATGGATGGATTGTGATAAGAAGTGTATGAGCCTCCAATAAAATGATTTTAAAAAATTAATCTGGGTCATTGCAGAGAAGTGCCAGAAATTTTAAAAAGGAGTTGAAATGTAAGATAAACAAAGATAGCTTAATATGTTAAAATCTCTATAAGAAAACAATGAAAATAAATAATTTTTTAAATTGTAAATCCAAAGATGATATTGAAAAATAAATCACACATTTAAGAAATCTACATTACAAAAATAACAAATCTAGGATTATACATCCAATCAAGAATGTCAGAAATTACAAAAACTCAGAAAATACTATATTCACAATTCTTGAAAAATTATTAGAAGATTAGGTTCCTCCATCTTGAGATAAATAAAAAACAGGAAATAGACTATAAATGTGTAATGAATTTAATTGTATAACAAATCTCAAAAGAGGTTGGTGATACGTTAGGATAAAGCACATAACTAAAAATAAGAAAAGGGGGTCAGAAATGTAAAAGTAGAACAAAGTCATCACAGTACATATGAAGACAGATTCTAGAGAGCAAAAGATTCAGAGAAAAGATAGCATGAATGAATACACACGAGGTAACTGACTCAAACAGCACAGAGGGGGCTGTGTCTGATACTGTCTGGTTTCTCATTGCCATGAGGACGATGTCAGACATGCCTCTTACTTCAATCCTTTTTCAACTATTCTGACAATAACAGTTCCTCCCAATACAGTTTATTTTGTCTCCTGGATTGGATAATTCATTGAAATGATTACACAGAACTCAATATTCACGATTAAGTGGGTTTTCTACTCCCATAAAGAGGTACAGTCTGGGAAAAAGACAGTTAGTTCTACCTTGTCCCAAGCGTTCGCTATGAGACTCTAAAAACTCGTAAGCAGGGAGTTGTGACGTTGGTGGGCTTTTGTTTGTTTCGTTTTGTTCTTTCAACCGGGGAAGTGAACACGTTCCTACGAGTCAGGGTCAGTAACCATGAAGGAGAGTCATCGGCTGTGTCTCTCCTCAGCCAGCAGCGCAGTCTCTCTCAGGTCCTGAGATGCTCAGTCACCGGGCCCTTTAGAGGAAGTCACCCCCACCCCCACCCCGCCTAGAGCCTGGCTCTGCCCACAGTCTCACAGCCACTCTACCACTCTCTCTCCCGGTCTGCTTATCGCAGCTTCTGGGCTCCGTCTGGCTCCTGGCTTCTTGTTGCAGCCTCTGTCACTGCAGACAGAGCTCTCCACTGTGATCCGCTTCTGATGGGGGTTCTCTTTCCGAAGGCTCATCCCTACAGTCAGAGAAGCAGCAAGGAAAACTAACCAATTCCTCTCTGCGTTATACACACCTGTGTGATAGTTATATCACTGTTATGTCAATTTGGTGATATATACTAGTAGGGGGTGGTATTCAACCTGCTGATCAAGGTACAGCCTGGTGACTCCTTGTGGGCGTGGCCTTCTCATAAGAAGGACCACTGGGGAACCTCCCCATCTCCCTCTGCCTTCTCTTTCCTGCTGGTGAGCCACTCTGAGCCCCTTCCAGCGCTCCCCTCCCTGGATCCACAGGACAGGGCACTCATGAGGCGGTGATCTCTCTTCATTTGGCATCATTGCGTGTGACTGCATGAGTCTGAAGAGGGACTGAAGGATTCGTATCAGACTTGATCTGGACCAGGCTGGGATGTTTGCTTGATACATAATTACTCTTTATAGAAAAAGCTTTCTCTGACACATATATGAGTGTCACTGGATTTGTTTCCCTAGTCAGGTCGGCCTAATATACCTATGGTCATGGAGCCACCACATCATTCGGTGTGATACAGAGACTTGGAGCAAAAGAACTGGTTGTCATCAAACAGATGCCAACCCCTGTAGCTCTAGAGGACAAGGTCGCTCTGCCCTGTGACTTCCCGTGATCCCCCATGGAGCACCTGGTGGTTTCCGACTGCTGAACATGTGGATCACAACCCAGAGGGGAAGCACTATGCCATCAGGACTCCTTGAGGCACAGAGGAGCCATAGTAAGAAATTTTAGTATACCAAAAATAATACAATTTTTTTCACCAATGTTTGAAATTCTTTCATGCATGCATGTGTGTATATCATTACTAGATTCCTTTCTTGAGAATAATCTATACTCAATAAGATACTATGAATCTTTATGTATAAATTAAACCTCAATTCTACACACTATATTTCTATAGATCTGTTTTGTAAATGTCCATATATTGGTGAGCAGTATCTTCTATTCCACAGTGGAATTTTCTGACTTTTAGATAATATTTAACAAGTTTAAAACTGTTACTTCTTTTCCAAAAAAAAATTACTAAATTTTAATTGCTATTCATTTATTTTGTTTCTTATATATTATTTAGTCATTTGTGTATCTTTGGGATGTGCTTTTGTAGCTGCTTTGAAGCTTTTGCTTTATTATCTCAGTTACACAGCTGACAGCTCCTAATGCAACTCGAAGTATAGGGTTGATTAATTTAGAAAATACTTATTAAACCCTTTTCTCTTATTTTCTCTAATACATGTGTGTAAGGCATTTTATCCTTTTCTCTAATACATTTGGTAAGAATGAGTTAAAACCAAAAACCTGTGTTCCCTGACATTGACTTGATGGCAATGGATAGTGGTAGAACTGCCCCGTGTGTCTCTGAGGCTGTCGCTACTAATAACATCGGAAAACTGGCATTCTCCCAAAGAATACGCCCATGCAATAAAACTAAGCAACCCTATTGGTTAGATGAATCACAAAATTTCCCCTAGAATTTACTGTTAAACAAATAACCTGGCAACTAGGAAGCCCTTGCTGTGCAATGATTGCTTTGTTGCGTTCCTAACTCCAAGATCAGCAGTTCAAAGCCACCAACTGCCCAGCAGGAGATGTTGGAGACACACGGCATCATTTCTATCCTGTCCTGTGTAGTTGCTATAAGTCAAAATGGATTTGATGACAATGGGTTTGCAAAAAATATCTGTAAGTCCTATCTTATCAATTTTGTCAGATTTGATATTTGTGCTGGTAAAATAGTGTATATTTTAATTTATAGTAAGTTATGTTACATTTTTTTTCCTTTGATTCTTTTTCCCAAAGCTCTTAGACAAGCTGCACAGTTACACCTGTGTAGCTAAGTCTTGTGAAGATTAGAAACATTTTGATGTTGTAAATGTGACCATTGACTTCCAGAGCCATATTCTAACCTTCTATTTATCCTCAGACTAAAGTTGGTCAGAATCCTGTGGCAGTGTTGGGCTTGTAAGCACGGGGTTGAAAGTTCAAACCCACAAGCCACCACAAAGGAAAAAGGCTATCTATTCCCATAAAGGTTTATGGCCTCCAAGCCCCTCTATAAGGTGGCTATGTGTTGAAGTTGACTCAATGGCACTGGGTTTGAGGTGAAAGATTATTATCTAGTAGCTATACTAATTTTAGTAAATTAGTAAATAAAATATTAGCAAATAAAATATTCTTTAATGTACCAAATTTGAAGTATTTTAAAAGTTAAAAAGAATATTATTACATTAATATAAGAAGGAAACAGAGGAGTACAGCAAACTATAGACCTGGGAGATGTTACCATTGTTAAAGAACTGAAGGTGAGAAGCTTCAAATGACGTGGGATTAACACAAGCCACAACACGGGGTTCATGTGGGAAGATTCCTCCTCCTCCAAGCAGAGAAGGAGACACACCCAGTGAAGTACTGGTTTACTTACCTGACCCCAATAGGTTGCTAGTGAAGGGGCCTAAGAGCAGTAAAGCCTTTTGTTGTCTTCAGTTTACCTCAATGTAGCATTTTGGGGCAACCAAGTGGAACTCCAAATGATTTACCATTTTGCGAAATTTAGGAGACTGGTATTACTCAGGATGGATCATTTTAGGTTATTAAAATGGAGTGGTTATCATATCTGGAGATTACTTCCTCATTTGAGAGGGCGGTGGCTACCCGAAACAATGGCATCTTGGCTGCGTCTGTCAGTTTCTGGCCATGGAGGGGGATCTTCAGCAGCAGCAATCTAAGGCTGATGCCTTCGTGGCAAAGTGCAGACGTGCTTCTACCCTCCAAACAGCGTTACCAGTTCTGAGAACAGCCGTATTTCAGAAGTGTCCCATTTTTGTTCTCGGGCTCTGTTGCGTTTGATAATACATTGCAGTGGGTGAAGAAATCAAAGACATTCCTAAGGATTATTAGGTTTCTGGGACTGTGAATTGTTTAATGTGGCTCTTGTAATCAGTTTCTAATTCCCACCAACCAAACTTTCTTGCATGGTCTGGTAAGAAGGGAGGGAAGAGAGTATTAGCATTCACTCTCAAGGAATGGGGATTAGGATTCCCTAGGATCCCATCCTGCTGCATATAAATATGCACCACTTGAGTGGCAGGAGAGATTTCAGGACCTGCAAGACAAGAAATTAAGCGCAGCCTCTGGACCAGAGATCCCTGCACAAGGAAACTCCTGGATCCACTGGACAGATAAAACTTTAGAAGAGCAGCTGCAGCAGCCTTGGAACCACAGCATGAAACAGAGTGGGAGACTTCCCAACACAGAGCGCATGTAAAGCTGAGTGTGTTTGTGCAAGAGGCTGGCTTTCAAAGTGAGGTGCCCCAAGGCACTGTATTGGGGGAGTTGGGGCTGCTCGCCAGTAGAGTGGAGCTGAGTGCCCTGGACTGTTTTCCTGGAGTTCGGTGCTTCTGAACACTTAATTTAGGGAGCTGAGTTTGTTGACCCACAGGGTTGGAGCTGAAGATCTTCAGGTTGAGACTTCACATAGGGTGGTGTGTCTCTGGGAATTTATTAGCAGACCTAAAAGAACTTTGTGACATATGCTGATGAACAACTATCCTGAGCATTTCTCACTTGAACTACAACTTGCTACCTTCCTTAGTAAAGCCTTTAATGAAGAATTTGGTCATGAGTTCTGTGTAGCTTTTACAGTATAATTTAGAACCCAGAGAAATAGAATAGAGGACACTAATTAAAACTGCTTCAGGGAGGTTACCAGGTTAAGTATAATTCAGGATTAAAAAAATGTTCAAAATACAGCTCTTTGGTCAGGAAAACTTCTTTTCAGCTGTAATGGCAGGCAGGTCTCTGGTCCTTAGCCTGTCTCTGCCCTAATTGGGAATTTTACAAAACTCTTTTGGTACTGCTTCTAAGTCTCAAAGGGTCACTCCACTTTACCATAAATCTCAGCTGAAAAATACTTGGCTCTACTTCTTTGGGTCAACAAACCTGACTCCCCCCAGTAATTGCATGGAAGTATTCTATAGCACATATGAGCCTCCTGGCCTAAGGCATTGAGCTTTATTTGCTCCATTAACAAGGAAGCTCGCCACTCTGTTTCATGGTCTCAGTCTGCAATTGCCGCTTCTTTCACACTCTTCTGGTTTCCCAACTATTACTTCTAGATTTTTGAGGAACAGGAATATCAGAGTCCAGAGAATGCCTTCCACTCCTATTTCTCCATTCTTAATAATAGAGATTCACCCCCTATTTTTAATAGGGCTCAATTTTTACCCAGCAAAATTGACCAATCTCAGCATTAGAGTTCCAAGTATTGTATATACTTGAGTATAAGCTAACCCAAATATTAGCCAGCATACCTAATTTTACAAGAACTGCATTAAAATTTGCTGAAAATCTCAGCTTAAACATGTGTATACAGTATATATAATCACAATCACAACTTATACTGTTAATTATCAAACAACAGAATCACATAACCTTCTTCTCCCTTTCCTTTTCCAGATCCATTAGACAACCAGTCAGGTCTCACTAAGTCATCTAGTGACAGTTTTGAAGACTATGGCTATTGTCATTAGGGGCCATAGTGGCCCCCTACACAACAGAACAAAACAATTCCCCCCTCACAGTTGTTCCTAGGTTGTGCCCATTATGTCAAACCCATCTTCATGAAGGTCTTCCTCTTTTTCACTGACCCTATCCTTTAATAATTATGATGTCTTTCTCCAGGAACCGGTCTCTTCCAACAACATGTCCAAAGCATATAAGACAGTGTCTCATTTTCCTTGCTTGTAAGGAACACTCTCGCTATGCTTCTTCCAAGACAGATCCGGATGTCCTTTTAGCAGTCCGTGGTACTTACATTATTCATTGGCAGCATTCTAATTCAAATGCCTCAATTCTTCTTGTCTTCCTGATTCCATATCTAACTTTCACAAGTATATGAGGCAACTGAAAATCTCACACTTTGGTCCTTAGTCCTCAAAGTAACCTCCCTGTTCTTCAACATTCCAAAGAGGTCTTGTGAACTGATTTACCTAATGCTAAGTGGTCTTTGATCTCTTAATTGCTGCTTCCATGAGCATTGATTTTGGATCCAAGCAACACAAAACTCTGTAACTTTTTCTCCATCTATGATGGCGTTATCTATTGATTTAAATAACTTCAGTCTTTTCTCCATTTATGATGATGTTATCTATTGATCCAATTGTAAGGATTTAGTTCTCCTTTACATTAAGCTGCAATCCACATTGAAGTTTCATTCCTTGATCTTTCTCAACAAGTCATTCACACCTTCAGCAAACAAGGTTGTGTCCTCCAATTTTGATGTCACATACTTACAGGTTGCTACTTTTCAGCTCCCAGGAGACTTCCATCTTTTCAAAATGTATAATGTAATTATTTTCAGTTGAATAAGGATTCTAATCAGAGACTCTTAGCACAGATCTTAGGGAACTATATAATTCGTGATTTCATGAAAACCCTGTTTATCTTGAACAACTTCAGTTCAGCTCTAAGTGAATAATTCCTCCCTTAAAAATGGATTGATGATATTTTTTCACAATAATTCTTTTTCAATTCAATATCATGGATATGCTATTTTTTAGAGTTTTCCTTGTCCACAGTAATTTCTATCGCATGTAAATTGGCACTGATTTTATCAACAGTTTAGTTATTGCATTATCCCATTCTGAATACATCTCTTGAAAGTGTATTTAAAGGTCAAAAGCTAATGAATTTTTTTACCATAGTAAAAATTGTGATTATAATGTGAACTTGCAAAATGTCAAAACAAATTGTGAACATGAAACACATATTATATGTTCTCCAGACTGTATTTCTTTACAGATTCTAGAAGTTGCACTAGCTGCTAAGTTTGACAGTGATCTGTGTTCATAAAGGTTTCAGTCTAGGAAATCCTACAGGGTAATTATACTCTGCCCACCAGGATCACGATAATGAGTTGAAACTTACTTGACAACACACCACCATCTGTGTCTATAAAGGTTCTCTAGTGGCCCCTTTGTCCAAAGTGACAATACTTGCACTTTAACTTAATAGTCACCAAATTATTCCCATAATAAACATGTAAATATGGCATAATTTTAAGTGACAAAGAATAACCAATCCAAGGAGCCCTGCTGACGTACAGTGAACAAGTATTCTGTTGCAAATGAGGAGAGTAGTTCAAACCCACTACCTAGGAGCAAGGCAATGACTTCAGCGCCCATAGTTATTAGTCAAGGAAACTCTACAGGCTCAGTCACATTAAGTTACAGTGCTCTGTCACGTGTGAAGACTATGTGTCGGCCTCCAACAACAACTCCAACCACTCTGGACTCCTCAGGGCAGACTTCTGTGGCCGATCACTTTTAGATCATTCACCACCTATTACAATGTCACTTGAGTAGAATAAAGTATGTACTTGTCAGGTATGTAGATTTCACTAAAGAGCACATCTAATAATCAGAAAGAAAGTTGTACTGCACTTCACATTACAAAATCTCCTAGTTCTCTCCATAAAAGCTATAGTTTGCTACCATTGAGAGTCATTGGTCTGCAACCATTATTTCTTCTTCACTCACTATGAAATATATGCATACATAAACATAATATGTGTGTGAAAACTTAGCTATAAAATCACAGAAAACTTTACTAACAAAAGCATTAAAATGTGAAGTTATTGTGTCTCAAAGCATTCTCCATCTATGTCTTTTGATAGTGTTTCAATCTCTGAAACCTTTCCTCAAAGGATTCTGGACTTTTGATTTACACCACATCAAAAACGGCAATTTTGGTATCTTCATGGTACTAAAATTAAGTTTTTAAAATATTCTTTGAGTTTTGGTAACAAAATATGTTGAAAGTGGCAAAATCAGGTCAGTATGGTAGATGATGTAAGGTTTTCCCCAATGATTTTCTCATAGGACAGCTCTTGCTTACCTCAAAGATTGCACTGGTTCATTTTTGTGACAGAAAAAAATTTCCTAGGTGAAATTTCCTGACTCTTTCTTACTGATGTAGTTCTCAATTTTCTTAAAACTTCTTGATATTGAGGCTCTGGGAGTCTAGGGTTTCTGGACTTCAGCCATAGTTCTGCCACTTACTGAAGTTGAAGGTGTCCCCCTCTTGACTCGTGTGAGATTTTCCTGCCTTCCCTTAAAATATAATTAATACATCTAAAAATTGTTTCTCTACATAGAGCAGTATCCCTGTGATCTTGTTGCAAAACTTCAATGATTTGAGAAGATGTCTATTTGAGCTTTATAAAAACTTTGATATTATCCCTGATCAAAATATTGTTCATTCTCCATAAAAAAGCAAACTCACTGCCATCAAGTCAATGCCAACTCTTAGTGACATTATGCCAATTCATAGCATCTCTAGAGGACAAGTTTGAATATCCTCCATGAGTTTCCAAAACTATAACATATCATGGAACTAGAAATCCTGTCTTTCTCCCTCTGAGTGACACATGGTTTCAAACTGCTGCCCTTGTCATTAGCAGTGCAGCAAATAATTACTACATCTCTAGGGCTCCTCTGATTTCCCAAAACACACACAAAAATAGTGTGTGCTTTCTTACAGTGTCCTAACAAAACTAAGGCAAGTCTACCATTAAGAGAACTTGCCTACCCTCCACCACTGATCACAGAGACATGTTTGAACATGCTTGGAGTGCAATAGGCCCCTGCATGTATGAAGTGGGACCCAGGTAGCAATACTTTGGGACCCACCTTAATTTTTCTATTTTCTGTATGTTTTCTTTCCTGTGGTTACTGTATGATGTCATTTTGGAGAATAGTTCATATATTTTCACATAATGTATTAATACAAATTATTCCCAAAAGTATTGCCTGAAAAGTGGTGTATCTTTTGTCTCAGTTTTGTAGGACCAATTGCATAGTGGTTACACATTGCAATGTTAACCACAAGATCAGCAGTTCAAAATCACCAGCTGCTCCAGGGGAGATAGACAGGACTATCTACTCCCATAAACAGGTGTGGTCTCTGAAATTCACAAGGGTACTACTTCTATCCTCTCCTGTAGGGTCACTCTGAGGCAGCGTCAACTCAATGGCACTGAATTTGGTTTTGGGTTCTGGTATTTAAACTTACCTGATCCTCTATACCCAGGTCTCTCACAGGCTGCAGTGAGAGTTTGGGCCAAGACTGCAGACAACTAAGATTTACATGGACAACAGTACACTGCCAGGCTTAGTTACATAGTCGATCAAGTCCATGACCATCTCTTTGAGTGACAGAACTTAATTCCTTATTGGCTATTGACTTGGAGACCATCGTCAAATATTTGCCATGGTCATCTCAAGCAGAAAGCTTATTTCATCAGAGCAAGCGAGGTAGACAAAGAGAAGGTTCACGCAGAAGTCACAATCTTTGTGACCTAATTTAGGAAACCATACCCCGTTGCTTTATTTTTAGACTTTAATTTTTTTGCAAATATACGTAACAGGAAATCTGCCATTTTAAAATACTGGAAGCTTACAATTCATGATTTGCCATAACTCAGAAAAAGAAATAACTCCTCTGTACATTAATAAGGAAAAACAAAATATACATACAAGGGATCATCTTTCAGCCTTAAACAGGAATGACGTTCTAATGCATCCTACAACACAGATGAACCTTTGAGATATTTTCCTAAGTGAAACAAGCAAGACACAAAAGAAACTAAAACCATGCGATTTACTTATAAGAAATAACTGATCACTTTCAAAGCACTGTATTTTATGCAACTAAAATGTGTCCCTTGCTGGGACAAGAGCTTTTCAACTAGCCAGCAAGGAGTTCCCCAAGATCAGGACAACACATGCCCACACCCACACTGTTCTGTTATGTGGCTTCACTCTGAGCCCTCACCCTGAGACGTGGGCAAGCCTGGGTCAGAACCTCCAAATACCTTGGGAGCTTCTCAGGCCGGGACTGTTAGGGTTACATGTGCAGCCCTCCGCATGGCCCTCTGTCTCACTCTGGCACAACTTACATAACTTATCAGTTTCAAGTAGTCCCACTATTCTCAATCACAGTCTCAAATATGCCCAGAGTAAAGGAACCATTACTGTGGCAGTCATGTGCTTATGTTAATTGTATGATTGAAATGTAGGGGTGCAGTCTAGCCTGTTAATCTGGGGATAGCCATTGAGTAGCCGATGAGGCCTCTATGTGGGCATGGCTTTCACCTGAGACTCCTGGGAAATCTCACGATATTTCCCCCGTGAAGATGAGAAGCTATCTCCCCCAGTAGTTGGGAGTTAGTTTCAGAGATGATTAACCACAGGCAACACTGAATGGCGGTGTCTGGGAGGCTGGAGTAGCCGGTGGAGACCACACGGCTTTCCCCTGATGAAGCCCTACCTCTGAAGCTGGGGCAGCCACATGGAGGCCTCTGCCAGCGATGAATTGCTTCTGCCACCACAGGATGCTATTGATGGACCCGGAGCCCTGGAAGCGAGGAGCCATGGGGAGACCCCTGTCGGTGCCAGGACTCTGTACCCACTGACCTGTGACGTCATGAGTCAGGAGGAGACTTTATGAACTGATTTCGGGCATATGGGTTAATATTGGACTTGTGACTTTGAGCTGGACTGGGCCGGGATGTTTTCTCAATGTCCTGTTCCTCTTGAATATAAACCCATTCCTTATATCCATATGCGTGTCCTTGAATTTGTTCTTCTAGTCTACCCGGAATAACACAATTACAGTGGTCAGTTCTCTATTTGGGGAGCACTACTGAACTCAATTCATGACTATTTGACTGAGAATTATTCATCTATTTTACAAATAGGAAGCCTGGGAACAATTGTGAGGCTTGCGCAGGACCAGGCAATATTTCTTTCTGTTGTGCATAAGATCATTCTGGATGAGAAGTGATTTGATAGCACCTAAGATGAACAATATATAAAGTCAATCAATAGTAGCACTTTTAGACTATTAGATGAGGGTGACTGTGGCCCAAATTCAATTCTGGCAATGTCACAAAATATGTGTGATTTAAGTCTGGATGCATTATACTAAAATGCTTTTTTTTTTGCTTAGTCTTTTCTTTTATGCTTTATGTGTATGTGGAGGAGATTTGATGGTATAACAGTTAGACATTTGGCTGCTAGAAACATTAGCAGTTCAAAACCACATGCAGCTAAGTGAGAGAAATACCAGACTTTCTGTTCTTATAAGGAGTTAGGCTCTTGGAAACTCTCAGGAAGAGGTCTACTGTGTCCTACCCAACTCTACCGTACTCTACTCTACCTACCCCGCCCTAGCCCACCCCACCCCACCCCACCTCACCCCACCCCACACCACCCCACCCCATCCCATCCCATCCCACCCCACCCCATCCCATCCATGTTGCTTCTGTAAGTCAAAATCAACTCAATTGGCAGTGAGTTTGGATTTTTTTCCCCAACAAAATACATACAAAGAATAGGAAAGTAATTATCTTACTAGAAAATTACTCTTCCTATTATAATAGAATTCATTTAAATACAATTTAAATACAAAACACACATATGAGAGACCTTCAATCAGTTGTGGAAAAGTTGAGTTAAAAGTTCATGTATTTCCCCTCAAATTTATGAAACTCTTTTGTATGTTATTACTAAAATATGCAACTGGAAAACAGTTTGGGTCATATCGAACCATTCAAGGATAATAAAATATATTACATATTTTCTCTTAAATTATATCAATAGATCATATGTTTTCACATAGCAATTCTTGAAAGTTCATGAGGTTAAATGGTCTTAGTTGAAACCTTTCTTAAAGGGAATTTTAAAAGAGCTCTGCTTTTTAAGAATTTCAGTTCATATTCAATGCCTAGCACATCAATATTATGCTATCTCTAACAAGTCAGAAACTACTTGTCCTCTATTCATAGAAATGTTTCCCAAACTTTCCTCTTCATCCTGGTTTCTTAGAAAAGAATCTAGTAACCTGCTGACCCTGAATGTCCTTTTCTCTGCTACAGTCTCACATTTCTGTCAAGTAAGCAAAGATGGAAAGATCAGCCAGAGAGAGAGAGAGAGAGAGAGAGAGAGAGAAACTGAAATTCCAAAGTGTAAGCAGGAGTGATTTTAACAGCTACCTCACACCCAGAGACTGCTGAAATCCACCTAGTAGCTCATCCCTCTGATCGCTGGGTTGGTGGGTGGACAGTAGGGAAGGGATGCTATGTCTCTTTGTATCAGGAACACATGTACCTGCTTATGCAGGAGTGTGGAAGTGGAACTTCGTAAAGGAAACAGAAGTGTGTTGTTGTAGGTGTAAAATGATTTCAATAAGCAAAAGGTGGTAAGTAAAAAATATCAATGATGCTGAAATACAAAAACTGGTCATCATTCCAAAATCATGCTAAAGTACTGAGGATATCTTGCAAATTCAAGATTCAGAACCCTACATATAAAAGATATAAATAAATAAAAATACATGTAAATGTGGGCACATTTAATTAAAAATGTAATATAGTAATTTTTCAAAATTCTGGTCAAATACGTAGAGGGAATTATTAAATGAAGAAAATAAAAGGAGGACTAGCTAGAGGAGGAGAAGCATAGGACAGTAACACAAGAAGGACAAATAGTCCTTCACCTCCCTTCATCCTTTTAGAAGAATAAGGTCCTGGGGTTAATAGAGTTCCTGTGTAGAGGATAGTTTAACTGTTACATACAGTCAGACGTTCCCTGACTTTTATTGGTAGGCTGCCGGGAAAATGGAAGCTTTGCTATGTGGAGCCATTGCTGTGCCCCAGGAATGCACCCATCCATCCCTCGAGGTGTGTACATAGATTAAAAGCATGGGAGGAGGCAGCACTTCCTTTGGGTGAAGGAGCTGGAAGCTACTCGACTGGCTCCAAACAGCAGCGCAATAGCATGTCTTGCCTGTCAGTGTGGGAGTCTTGGTCTTTTTATGTGTGCTGTCTGGAAAACACAAACTAACCGTTCTTGGACGGTTTCCCTTCCTCGGGGTGGTAATTATATTTGTACTGAAATCTGAGCTTGTTACAAATAACGTTTTGCCAAATGTGATTATTTAGAGTCATTTTAACACAGGTTTAGCACATAAATATTGACTGTGTGAGAACGTTGACCATATTTGCCTTTACTATGAGGATTTTGGTCCCAGTACACATAAATTTGAAATGGAAAATATGCAAAACTTTCATTTAGTCCAGGATTTTCAAAAGCATGTGATGGATGCAATTTCCCTTTATTGCCAGAACTCCCAGTTCAGGCTCTGATTTCAAGAATTAACCTTTATAATGCATCTGAGGTTACTCACTGCTGTGGACATTAAAATTATATTAACCCATAGATCCAAAACAGAAAAGTGTAGATTCCCCCCTAACTTCCCCTTCCTCTAGCTTTCTGGAATTTGTTTTCTGAAAACAAGCAAAAACAAAAATGAAATGATTGCATACTTAGTTCCTGACCACATGAAATTCTTTACGACTTGTCTTCCTCCTCTTGCACTCATCTATTCGGTGTGCCGGTACTACAGACGAATATCAAGCCGGAGATTTGCAGCAGATTAAAATCCTCTGCTGCATGCACTGTGCTCTCCAGTTAAAAATTCTCTCCTCGTTTTCAGTAGCCTCCAGTTAAGCTTTGCTGTTGAGGGAAGAACACAATGAACACTCCCAGGTGCATGTGGGAATACTCCACGCTCACACGGAGACAGGGAACAGGAAGGTGAGTTTCCCCGGACTTGTAAATAATAGTACAATTTCCTCCCTGCCTGCGCTCTGTCTTCCTTTCTTCCTTAAATTACTTTTGCTTTTATTTTTCTCTTTCTATTTGCCTTCGGCACTCAGTTTATGAGTGTTTTACACCAGTAATGGTGTTTAACACCATTAGGTGGCTGGAGAAAGTTATGGGAGATTGGATATATAAGGCAGTGGCACTTATCTAAATATTGAAAAAGTAAATGGTGTCAAGGTCAAGTTAGGGATGGGAGGAGGTGAAGGGCAGAGATTCCGCCTGTGTCATCAAAGCCCATGTAATGGGAAGAGTCTCTGAATCTGGAGGGGGAGCAGCAGCAGCCCTGTTGGAGGTTTCAGAGCCTGCGCAGCTTAAGGAAGAGGCAGAGACAGCAGAGATGGTGTGAAAAGCAGTAAGAACATATCTAAGGTGAGGTAGTTCCCTATGAAGAGGAGAAAGGAGCAGTGACAATGAATGGGTCTGACAATGAGGGCATTGATCCAATAACATTTACTGGGGATAACTGGAGCCAGGCTTATTGTCATTTGAAGATGAAATTACAGATACAGAAAGATAATAAAGACAAAAATGAATCTATGGTGCTGGATCAAAATAGGAATTCATGTTATCAGTGTGTATAAGAAGCATGGGTATGAATTCATTTTTCTCATATATCTAAAGATTTAGAGTCCAGGTGGGAGGGGTGAAAAAAAAAGATTTATTTACTTAAATTGTGGTTTTATATCTATAGTGATAGAGAAATATGATTATAAATATAAGAAAGTGTGCATGTGTGCAAGATGTGTTTACACACACCTTGCACACATATTCCTTATCTCTATCAGTTAGCAAAGAGAAGCACTCCACTGGCAATGATCATACCAAACTCACAGCTCATGGGTTATAAGTAATATTTCCCATTAAAAGGGATGAGAAGCAATTACAGAAATGATTAATTTTCCCAAGGTGGACAAAAACCAAGGTAAGCCTAGAACACCTTATAATGTCCAAAAGTGAAGATGGTATGTCAAAAAGGAATGGGAACATATTGAAACAAACCCCCAAACATTAAAAAAAAAAGTGAAAATCATGTAGCACCCAATATGGTGCAATACGGAGAAGAATCACTTTGTGACATTTCTGCCAAAGATGCAAATGAATTGAATTATGAGGGAGCACCAGTCTATCCATTTGTCCATCTGTACTGGCATATATGTTGCTGTCATGCTGGAAGCTCTTTCACAGATATTTCAGACCTCACCAGTCTAAAGCATGGTGTGCTTTAGAACAGATTTCAAGGTGCCTACAGTCTTTGCCCCAACTGTCTACTTATGAGTGCTCAGCCATTGAAAACCTCATGAATAGCAGTGAAACATTGTCAAATATAGTGCCTGAAATCACACACGAAGGAAAACACAGAAGTAGGAAGAGCTGTCTGCTCAATGTATATTCAATCAATGTAATATAGATGGAGCAAAGCTTTCAGGATCTTCATTTGTATGTGGGACGTCCTTCAACATAAGAAGAAAAGACATAACCATTCATTAATAATCAGAGTGCAATATACACAATATGAACATAAAACAACCACTAAAAAATCCAGGGGTTTGTTTGTATGTTTGAGACTTGCATTGGGGAAATATGGATATTTTGGTACATCAATAAAAGAAAATTGAGGAGAAGAAGAAGTTCATCTGTAGGAAGATATAATGGAGATATTCAATATCATAAGCCAAATCAAGACGAGGGGTTGACTGTGGAACAGATCATCAAATTGAGCATATTCAAAATTCAGGTTGAGGCTGAAGAAAAACAAAACAAGTTAATGAAATCGAAAAACACAACTGTTAGTCTATCCCATCAGAATGCAGAGAATATTTCAAGGACAGATTTGATGCACCGAACACTGAAAAGAGAAGCCAGGTAAAGCTGTAAGATGATCTCAAGGAGATCGTGCATGTAAAAAGCAAAAAGGCTATTTAAAGAGAGAAAGTAAGAAAAGATTCAAAGTAGAAGCAGGGTAGACTATCCAAAGTCGATGTCAGAACAGACTCTGAAACTTGCTACTGAATGTAGAGCAGCTAAAGAAAAGGAAAGGAATGATGAAATAAAAAGAGTTGAATAGAAAAACTAAGAGAAAACTCAAGAAAGTACAGTAAATTATTATAGTGAAATCTATAAAGACCTGGAGTTAGTAAGCCAGAAAGGAAGAACACACTCAGTAAAGAATATACTAGCAGGCACAATACTGAACAATTCAAGAATATCTGAAGTCATTGTATGAAAAATAACTGGGTAATACAACCCTTTCTAAAGTAGAGTACATTCTAGAATCAATGGGACTGAAGGGCAAATTCCAGACTTCTCTGAAGTCTATGCTTAAAACAAGGCTGAAGGAATTGATTGCTTATCAATAGAAATGTTTCCACAAGCAGATGACACACTGGGAGCACTTTGTGGTACATGCTGTACAAAGAACATTGAAGACAGTTCCTGGCCAACTGAAAGGAAGATAATCATATTGGTGCCTATTCCAAAGAAAAAGAACAAAATGAGAATATTACCCAACAGTATTATTAAAATCACATGAGATTAAAATTTTGTTGAGGATAATTTGAAAAATGCTTGCATAGAGAGCTGTCACAAATTCATAAGAAAATATGTCACAAGAGATACCATTGTTGAACTCAGATGAATATTGCCTGAAACCAGAAAATACCAGAATGAACATAAAACAACCACCACATATTTACTTGTGTTTTATTGACTATGCCAAGGCATTTGTCTATGTGGATCATAGTAAACTATGGATCATATGGAGAAAATGGGATTGCCAGAAAACTTACACTGACATGTTCCATGTTCCATGAGGTAAGTAGTCAAACAGACCGAGGAAATATAGCATAACTTAAAGTCAGGATAGGTGTGTGTCAGGGAATTATCCTTTCCCCACACTTTTCAATCTGTATATGTTGAGCAAATAATCCAAGAATCTGTCCTATCTGAAAAGGAAGGTCACATCAAGATTGGAAGAAGTCTTATTAACAACTTCAGAAATTCTTAAATTTTCAGTATTGTACTTTTCATTCAGGAAAATATTTAGAAATTATTAAGTGCCCCATAGAAAAAGAAAAAAATTTTACTATAGTTATAATCCAGGTTAAAGTATAGGTATCTATCTGCTCCTTCTGCCTGCCTGTATCAAGCCAGCACTCCCCAAAAGGTAGTATTGCTCACCTTTGGCAATGTTTGTCTAAGAGATATGTCTTTTGCAACATTATTGTGATTATTTTCTTTACTGCTATTCCAAAGCAAAAATAAATAAATAAGCAATATAACATTCACGCTCCTAACTGTGTTTATCTCTTTCCTTTAAATTATTTTCCCTTTGTAGGTCATAGAGCCAATTCTCCTAATCTTGAACAGCACTGTCAAGAGGTGGCAAAATAGCATGCTGTGGTGGAGAAGTTTTCCATATACATTTTCAAACAGTTGACAATAATGAATAATTACTAGTCCTGAAGCATCTGGACCCGTTTCCTCTTACTCATATGTGAAATACCTTGATAGGTAGGGAGACTCCCTCATCTCCAGACCTTGAAGGGCCCTCCTTGTCACATGCACCAGGAAGGTTCAGAGGACATTTTCTTTTGAACCAATAAGAGATAATGAAGAGTGAATATCACCTTAACTGAAAATGGATTCACTGTTTTCACAGTCCCAAACATAATGTATTGAAAGGTTTTTAATTGAATTGACAGTCTATATGCATAATTCAGAGAAGATGATGATCGTAGGGTAATACAATTAGAGATGACAAATTTCACCATGTTGCCAACTCGAGAGGGCATCATTTATCTCGCTGCATTTAGGAGTCCTCATGAAGATGGCTGTGAGAGCCTCTGACTGAAACAATTCGCAGAAGCAAATGATACCTGCTTCAAGGAGAGAGAGGTGTTTTTTTTTTTTCCAGGTCAACTGACTGCCAGATGAAGATTTCATACTAATATAACCTTGAAATCCTGGAAGACGTTGGAATCTCTCTCTTTAAATAATCAACCCTTTGTCTTCTTTCTGAAGTACTTTTTGGGCAAAATTAAAAATGCTTTTCTGTCAAAATTAAAAATTATGAGCATGTACACTTTTCTTTTTCTCTTTTCAGCGCTCCACTGACTGATTCACATATCCCTAAATCCTACAATCTGGGAAGTCAGTTCAAGTCCAAAGTTCCTTTTGACCTTAAAGCAGATACTAGTCACTGCAAATGAGCGACAGATTAAAACTGTTTCATTCCCAAGAATAATATTCTTTTTTAAGGGACATTAGGCAGCCAGATGCAAGGATATTTCCTAGGAAGGGATTAAATCTTAAACAAGTAAAAGTTCAAGTATGATTACGATCTTTCTCCATCCCCAGCAATTACTTTGTGAAAACATTTGCCTGAAAGTTACCAAACTTATAAAGATAACTCTAAAACAGCACAAGGATAAAGTGCTGAATATACACTATCAAATTTGGAAGAAGTCCACATTTCTAGCATAATCTGGAAAAATTACTAATTTACTTTGTTTAAAATCTGTTCCTAATATCACCATATTTGTTTCAATAGAGTTCATCAATATCTTTGTGCCCCAACAGCCTCACCATTGTTGTGAAGAATACCCTGATCACTGCTCTTGGGGTTGCTTCAGGTGCATTTTGACTAACAGCAATCTGATGGATGCTCAGCTGGGGGGTGGAGGGTGGCACGGACTCTACTAAGCTGGTCACCATTCTCATACTCTTTGCTAATTTTGAATTCATTGTTACAACCACTTTGTCACTTTATCTTGTTTAAGTCCTTCCTCTTCTTTGTTCACCCTCTACTGAGGGGAGGGCTAAGGGTCAGTTTCCGCTGGACGAGACCATAATTCTCCATGGTTTGTGTAATTTGATACTGTCATGGCCCATGCTGAGATATGGCAAGATGGAGTCAACTCCATGGTGGGTTATACACAATGATCAGCCAGTTGAACGGGAGTTTTCTCACGAATGTGACTTATTTCCCATGTATGCGGACCTTCCGGCAAAGCTCCTACACTTGTGATTGGCTCTAGATCCTGCAACTGGGTCATCACCTTCTGACTTATTCATCCATTTGGGAGACTTGAGATGAGAGAAGACAGAGAGAGAGAGAGAGAGAGAGAGAGAGAGAGAGAGAGAGAGAATAATAGCAGTTTAAAAGAGGAGTTCCCAGGGAATACCTTTTTCGGAAAGAGATTTGGCAGGCTGGCAAATCTTTATCACTCTCTTGGGCATATAAACATGATATACAGAGATTTCACATAATATTTGCATCAGTATTGATAAAGCTCAAAGTAAGCACAAGGAGTTAAAGGTGGGGGAGAAGAAATTATAATGCATCTACATTTACTTTCAAAGTCTTTCATATTGCTATTATGAAATAAATTGAGTCCAAAAAGAATGGATATGGTTAAAATTTACCCTATGCCTATAGTGATAATTTAATCCCATTTTTGGAGTGGATGGTCTTTTTGTGTCAATGAGGCAAGGTTAGTGTAGATTGTATCTCGAGTCATTATCTTTTGAAATATAAAAGAAGCTATCACATTAATTGAGGATGTGCAACAATGTGGAAAAAAATATTGCGTCACAGGGAGATCTCCAATGAAGCAGGAAACAAGTGGAAGGAGGAGACAATGACAAGTTCACAAAGTCATCAGAAAGAGAAAGGCTTCCCCTGCAATCAATGCCCTGAATTTGGACTTATAGTGTTCTAAATATGAGAAAATAAAATTCTATGTATTAAAGTCATCCATTTGTGCTAGTTCAATTCTAAGAGCACTAGACAACAAATAAGTAAGCATTTTTACTTTATAAAACTGAAATTCCACAGGTATTATCTTATTTCCATTTAAATCTAATTCTCTCTGAAGGTCACTATGAATCAGAACCAATTTGAGAGCAATAAGTTTGCTTGGTTTTCATTTTTGCTGTAAGATGGGCTATTCTCATCACACAGCTTAGTATAAAACACCATAGTTTTCAGATGAGAGCATGCATTTTTTCCCCAAAAGGTGGAGATGAATGGAAATGAGGGTACATCGTATGGTCCAAAGGCGTGGTAAACAGAACTTTGTTTATGGTTATCAGAACTCCCCCTTACTATCCACTGCTGTTTGCATGTTGTGGATTGCTGTGTGTTTGGGAAAAGTCCCGCCTCCTGGAGTCTTCATGTCAGTCAGGTCACATGATAGGCACATACACCTCCCCTCATGTGTTAATGAAAGTGATGATGGTTCTTAACAACTCTGTTGAGTTCACGCTGTTAAAAATTGCCATATTTTGCTTTATTTTGAAAAATCTTTTAGTATACTGGTACTATTTGGTTCAGAATATTTTTCTGTTCTAAAAACTGGGTGTGTCTTATGGTCTGAAAAATACAGTAATCCTCACCTGCTGGAAAGTATATAAAAAAATCAAAGTATAACCAAAATCTCAACAGGGATTTCCATGCTGTTATTAGGGGCCATAAATTGGTTTGGATTCATAGCAACCCCATATGCAACAGAAGAAGGCGCTGCCTGGGTCATCCTCTCAATTGGTCTCATGTTCGAGTCAATTGCTGAAGCCTCTGTGTCAGTACATCTTGTCCAGGTCTTCCTTTTTCTACTACTCCTCTACCTCACCAACCATGACTTCCTTCTCCAGGGATCATCTCCACATAGTAGGGTCAAATATCTGAGACAAAAGTCTCACCATCCTTGCTTCTAAAGAGTATTCAGGTTATACTTCTTCTAAGATTAATTCCTTCTTTGGTCAACCAGGACATTTCAAATATTCTTCTCCAGCCCATAATTCAAATGCAATGATTATTCTTCTCAATTTAATGTCCAATTTTCCCATGCATTTGAGGTGATTTGAAAAATGATGGCTTGGGTCAAGCTCACCTTAGTCCTCAGAGTAATGTTCTTACTTTTCATGACTTTTCACAAGTTGTAGGGGTTTCCATTTCTCTCAGGTATTCTAGAATACACAGCATAAATTTGTTTGTGTTGCCATAATACTTGGGTTTTTTTGATGAAACAATCTGTGAGGTAAGGATTTATGTAATGTAACATAACATTCTGCCACTACAGTGTCACT
The DNA here is from genome assembly GCA_004026705.1 of Nesogale talazaci. Classification (NCBI taxonomy): domain Eukaryota; kingdom Metazoa; phylum Chordata; class Mammalia; order Afrosoricida; family Tenrecidae; genus Nesogale; species Nesogale talazaci. Next base: position 67,985 of record PVJH01007223.1, read on the forward strand.
CATCTTTCCTGATCATGCTCCACCTTTAATTCTCCTCTGTAGCTTCACTTTTGTATCTTGCAATTAATGAGAATGTGTCCTCTTTTCATTGTAGGACTATTTTAACCTAATAAACAATTTTTGGGGACTTCCTTGCGATAAAAAGGGTTGTCTATTTTGCCAGCATAATGACTTTTTACACAAAGCATTTCTATGGAGATTAAATGTATTACTATTATGTGTCTGTGTATCAGCAATGAACTATTATAACGTTCTTATAATGCTAATATTCACTACCTCCTCACATGGAAAGGGTTGTAACACATAACGGATTCTTTCATTATGAGAGGGTCCTCTGCCACAGTCTGTTGTTCTATGTCTTGTATTTTAAACTGAAAAAGCACAAAAGAAAAGAAAAATCACATGAACTCACCAGTCTGCGAAAGCACCTAAAAAACTAGGTTTATCCTCATAAACGATGCAACAGAAAATAATTATGTCGCCCAGCATGACAAGGGTGCGCTTTGGACTGCTACAGGCAGGACAGCAGTTCAAATTGAAGGCTATTCCCAGTAAGAGAGATGAGATTTTCTGCTACTAAAACAATGATTGCCTCTAAAACTCAACGTGGTCATCCCCTTCCACCCTACAGATCACTGTGAGTTGGAACGTTCTCAATGACAGTGGGTGGGTGTTGAGGGCAACTATAGTCTGGTAAAATCAGCTCAATCAAAATATGCAAATTCTGCCTATGAAACTTTAGTAATCACTTTAATTAAAAAATACTTTTATTTGCATACACTTCACTTATCACACAATTTAATCATTCAATCACATTGAGTTGTGCAATAATCAGCACAATTGATTTAAGAATATTTTCTTCTGGTACTCATTGTTATGAGACATGTCACAAAACCTGTTAAACATGGTTAGAGAAGATATTTTTGAGGTTCTTGATTTTCAGATAGAGAGATCTCCTACTCTCTGATGTAGCTTGCACACCAAACAGAAGATCCCCAAAGGGGAAAGAAAAGACAACAAAAAGAGTATTCACTTTCTAAACATGATCATCAGAATTCTAATTTACTTCTAATATATTCAGCATATCTGTTGTTGCTGTAGTAGTTTTTAAGAAAAATAAAACCCAATCCAATATCTCAGTAAAGGATTGACATAGTCTACCTTTTTACATAAGGGTCCTATTACATAAGGCTGAAATTTCAATCTCCAAGAGTCAAATACATTTCCTAGCAGGAATTCCATTATGGGGTTTCCTCTGTGTAGTTTTCTAAAATGAATTTCCTGTACAAGATATTTTTTTCTATGTACCCATTCACATAATTTTCATCTTTTTAATTCCTTTCTTTTAATTCTCATTTCTTTCCTTCCCACTTTTTAATTGTGAATTAGGTGGGGGTGAAAGTTGAGATGATCATTTTTTAACTAAACATTTTCAACAACTTATCACACTTTCTCTCTTTTTAGATTTTTATCATTTTATTGGCGGCTCATACAAGCCTTATCACTTTCCCAGTGCTCCTCTTTCTCTCTCGTCCCTCTTGAGTAACTTTCTCTCCCCCTTCCCTTAACATCGCATTGCTTCTCCTTCCCTTTCTCTACTCTCCTGGTGACCAGAGAGATGTGTTTCTTTTTGTATGAAAGCCCTATCTTGATTCTTTTTCTTTACTAACAATAGTTTCATACAATATATTCCCTTTTATGATTGACTTATTCACTCAGTATAGTGTTTTTAAAGTCCATCCATGCCATTAGTTGTTTCACAGTGTTATCATTCTCCTTTAGCGATGGATAGGATTTTGCTGTGTGTAGGTTCTAAAGTTTCCAACACTTGCTGTCAGTTCGTCATCCTGTGGTGGCTTCAGTGTTGCTGCGATTTTGGAAGTCATGTCACTGATATTTGAAATGTCAGCAGGGTCGCCCAAAGTGACTAGGCTACGGCAGAGCTTTCAGACTAAGAACAAAAAAGGAAGAATGTGACCTCCACTTTGAAGGAAGAAGCCATGGAAAATCTTATGCAGAGATTCAAAGCACTGTCAATTATGAATGCTTCAATGAAGGAAGAAGAACTTTGAGGATGATACAGGCCAGAGGATGGGCCATTCTAGTCTGAGGGCACTGGAAACATGACTGAAGAGGAGGTGAGTTCTTGGAGGGGAGTCAGCCATGGTGATCTGATTCCAGTAAAGTCTCTGGAGAAGTCTTCGCGAGCTTCATTTACTAATGGTGCATGGCTCAAAATAAAGAGAAGTATCTCCAGGAATCCTCTAATGATCAGAATGTGGAACATGCAAAATATGAAAATAGAAAAATTAGAGTAGTCAAAAAAGAAATTGAACTTTGGTAGCTAGGTATCCTGAGCATTAGTGAGCTGAAATGGACTCACATTGGCCATTTTGAATCAGAAAATCATGATCTACTATGCCAGAAATAATAATCAAGAGGGATGGCCTGACATTCATTGTTAGAAAGAAACTTGCTAACTCCATCTTGAAGTACAATGCTGTTTGTAAAAGAATTACAACTATCCATCTTCAAGGAATTGCAATCAATACAACTATTATCTAAATTTATGCATCAACCACAAGATCTAGTAATTAAGAAACTGAAGTATACCTCCAGGGACTCGGAAAAACTTACCAATCATGCAATTGAGATGCATTGATAGTTAGTGGTGATTTCAATGTAAAAGTCAGAAACAATGGTAGGAAATAACAGTAGTTGGAAAACAGTCTTGATGATAGAAATGAAGCTGTAGATCACATGATGAAGTTTAGAAAATCCATTTATTCATAGAAAATACCTTTTTTCAACAACACAACAGGCAACAATGCACATGGATTTACCTAGGTTGAATATAAAGAAATCAAATTGACTACATCTGTGAGATGATATGATGGAGAAGCTCAGTATCAGCAGCTAAACCCAGACCAGGGGTCCAAATGTGGACCATATCATCAATTGCTCACATGAAAATTCAGGATAGTGCTGAAGAAGATTGACACAAGTCCAGAAGATCCAAAATACGTCCTGGAATCCATTCCGCCTCAATTTCAAGAACCTCTCAAGAATAGATTTGATGCATTGAGCCTTCATGATGGATGACCCGATGTGCTGTGGGAGGACATACAGACCATAATTCTTTTTTGGGGGGAGGGGGGATTGCATCACTGCCCTCTGGTGGTCATGGGAGCTACCAGCCTTGCTGCTGCTGGATTTGAACCACCAAGCCAGTGGGCCGCAGTCCCGCACTCAACCACTGTGCCATCGGGGTTCAGCCCACAAGACCATAATTCATGAAGAAAGAAAAATATTATTAAAATACAGAAAGAAAGAATAGGGGAAAGTAGATATCAAGAAAGACTGAAATTTTCTATTAATTGCAGGGTAGTTAAGGCCAGTGGGGGGAAAGGGGCTGAATAGATAATGCCAAAGGATAGCTCAAAAATCAAGACCAAATATTATAACCAAAAATTCAAGCACCTAGAATTAGAAAACCAAAAGGAAGAACACATTCACTATATCTGAAACTGAAATAATTCAAGAAAAAAATAAAGCCTCAGGTTGCAATTTTGAAGATTCTATAAGCAAAACATTGAATGATGCAGCAAATACCAAGAGAAGATGGAAAGGATACACAAATACATTCTACCCAAAAAACCTCCTTGACATTCCATCATTCCAGGAGGTAGCAAATGTGCAAGAACTAATGGTGCCGACAGAAGTTCCAATGACAATGAAAGCATTAGCCAAAAACCAGCTTCCAGGAATTGAAAAACAATCGCCTGAAATGTTCCATGCTGCCGAAGAAGCACTGGGGGCACTTACCTGTACTTGCCAATGCCAGAAAAGTTGAAGGACAGCTACTTGACCAACTGACAGAAAGAGATCCATATTCTTACCCATTCCAAAGAAAGGTGACCCAACAGAATGCTCAAATTATAGAATGGTAGCATTGATATCACATGTAAGTAAAATGTTGCTTAACAATAATTGCAATGGAATATTGACAGGCAACTGCCAGAATTCAGATAGGCTTCAGAAGAGGACATGGAACAAGGGTTATTGTTTGATATCAGATGGATCTTGGCTTAAAGTAGAGAATCTAGGAAAGACGTTTACTTGTGTTTCATTGACTATGCAAAGGCATTCAACTGTGTGGACCATAATAACCTCTGGTCCAAGGTGTTTGTAAATGTCTTCTGTCTCCTAAGTCTGTGTGCACATTGGTAAAGAGAACTACAAAATTCTAAGACACCAAATGCACTGCTTCATTGCTGTCAAGAGTTATATCTGATCTGCGTATGTGTTTGGGGTGGAATAACCAAATCCTATACAGATTTTCAAGAGGAATCCGCAACTGTTTCTGGCCCGATTTGTGAAATTTTCCAGGGACATGGCAGTTCTCGGCCTATGTTGTGACTTGGCAAGATAAGGTATGCCGTGTTTAAGGACCTTTCTCAAATACTGCCATGATTCACATATGCAAAATTATAGGCTTTGCTGCTATTGTTTTACAGTGAATATTAACACGTAGCTGTCAAGATGTCTTTAGAAAGTCAGTGATATCATTGAGATGTGGGTTTGTAGACTAGATATGAGAAGATTTCTAGTAATTTTAAGATGGTTTACCTAACTGAAATGATGCACTTAATGTGTATGAAGTTATTTCAAAACATTTGTGGAAAAATTCCATTATCTTTGTCCCCCACTATCTTTTTGATCTATTTTCTTATGCATGTTTCGAAGCAACCTTCCATGTTTGTGTGTGTGGCCTTATTTTGTATTGCTTAGGTATGTCTCACTGCTGCTGACCATCATAAAACAGAAAATCATAAGTAGAAGTACAGTCAGATAATTTGTAAGTCTGTTATTTAGACTGACTTTAGAGAGAGTGATGTGTGATTCTCGCTGGTGGTTCCCCTAGGAAAGTGGATAAAAGTGTCCTGCTCATTTAAGTTGGAATACAGAGAAAACATTGGGTCTGGGTTTCCTCATTTTCTTCCTCTGTGTAAACCACCATGGGATTGCTCTGGCCACAACTAAAAGAAAACAGTATTTCAGAAAGAGATGATTTTTCTAAATTGCTTTTTCAAAAAATGAATCAATAAAGCATGCATGAAAATTGTATAATAAAAATATCATTTTCCTCTGGATAGTATCATTAATTGAATAATAATAATAGTTCTTCCAGGAACTCACTCTAATTTAGTTATATGGCAAATGGTACAAATGAATTGAATAGACCTGGTGTTATAAAGAATGGATGAAATGTTTTCACTTTGACAGAGATTTTTGTGTTCATAACAACCTTGAAATAAAAGTCTTTCCAAGTAACTAAAATTCAATATAATAGAGCCAGAGGCATAAGATAAACCTAGGCCAAAAGAAAACATGCCCCCCCTTAAGTTGTGAAAAAGAACGAAATGGCCAATCGTCCATATTTTCTGGAAGGAATTAGATATCTATTGACTTTAGAAATACCTGGATGAGTTTAAGCATATACAAATGAATTGAGATGATTCATGCTTGGTTTTGAAGGTGAGCAATGATAGGAAGGGCAAGACAAAGGCTCCCCTTCCCCCCAACTCCAAAAGTTCCCAAGCCATTGAGTAGATTCCAATACATCGGACCCTAGAGGAAAGGGTAGAACTGCCTTTGTGGGTTTCTGAGACTGTCCCTGGACAGGAGTAGAAAGCTTCATCTTTCTCCCACACCAACTCAACCTAGAGATCTTAGGGAAATTTGAAAAGCTAAGTTTAGATTTCATAAACAAGGTGCAAGATTTAAGAAAAGAGGAAAGGTATTGGTAAAAGTCTGAATGAAACCATATTTAAACAAACTCATTTTTTGCAATAATTATGTTTGTGATATATAGCTAATGTCAAGGTAATTTACTGGTATTAAACTGAGCTCATAAATATTTGTTTTAACTCAGGTTTTGGGATATGCTTTGGTTTTTGGAAGAAAGACTACCTGCTAATAAGCATGTTCATCTTTGCTATCTACACAATTCTAAAACCAAACCTGAACCCAAATCATGCTGTACAGTGGAGTTAGACTCAGGGACAGTGTGCACAACTTTAGGAAAGTGAGAGAAGGGACACGTTGGAGAGTGTACAGTATGAAAAAGCAATAACAATTTGTAAATTATTTAGGGTTCAGGGGTGAGGGGGAAGGGAAATATGGGGAGCTGGTACTAGGGGTCTAAGTGGAGAGAGAATGTTTTGAGAGTGATTATGGCAACAAGTATGCAAATGAGGGCTGCATACAATTGATGTATGTATGGATCGTGAGGGAAGGTGTATGAATACTCAATAAAATGATTCATTTAAAAAGGGGGAGCAGCTTATAACAAGGACTCAATTGGAAAATGTTTGAAAATGAATGTGGCAACACGTGTGCAAATGTGCTTGATACAAATGATGTATGGAATGTTATACTTGCTGTAAGAGCCCCCAATAAATTTATTTTAAAAAATAAAATAAAGAAATTTATTTAATGTGCTCAAAGTTTCATCTGCTTGCCTAAAATTTAGTACTTTAAATTCAAAGGACTTTTAATGTTAAATGATGTAAAAAAACAAGAAATTGAGTTTCCAGTTAAAGTCATAAATGGTCTTTGTTTATGGGTGTGACAGATTAATTTACTTTCTGTGTAATCTGACTCCAGAACAAGGAAACTTCCAGGGGTGGGGGAGGGGTTATATCAAATGGTTTGTTATGTCTAAGGGTTTAAATCTTTACGATTTTTAGCTTAAATAGTTTAGGCATTGTTTTTCAGTGAAATATTAATTCCTGACATTTTGAATTGTCATAGGAAGTCAAAAAGGACTTTTCCTGTTTCATAAGAAAAGTGCCAAGGTTGTATTTACTAGTCTATAAGCTGCATTTCACACACGCGTGTGCGCATGCACACACACACACACACACACACACAGCCTGATTCTCTTTGGGGTTAATTTTATATGAGGCTGTCTTTGTTTGGGTTCTCAGCCCAAAGAAGGAAAGACTCCTCATACTTACTGGTTTCAACTCAACTCCCTACCATCGAGTGGTTTCTGACTCCTACTGACCCCAATGAACAGAGGGCAACTCCCTTGGGGGTTTCCAAAACTCAGTCTTTAGGGCAGTAGAAGGCCCTATCTTGCTCCTGTGGAGTTGCAGCTGGTTTGAATCTGTGGACCTGCCATTTGTTGCCCAACGTATAATCCACTATGCCACCTGGACACCGAGACATAGAGGCCACCCCAAACCAAACTTACTGCCACTGAGTTGATTCCACATTCGAAGATTAAGGGATGTTTTCAACTGTTTCTTCTCCTTGGGAGTCATGCCCCACCTGCAAATGAAGGTTCTATATGCTTACACCCATGTTGTGGCTGACTGTACCTCAAGGAGGCAGCTCTTCCTAATATTTTGAGCTTCATCCAACTTGAGGAGCCCGCTTTCTAGTACTATACATGATAATGTTGTGCTTCCACTTTTAGGGTTTTTCTGTGAAAAATCCCTCAGAAAAAAACAGCCTATTTTTCATAGGCTGTTCTTAGCCAGGAAGCTCTGATCAAAACTGTGTCTGAGTTGTGTCTATGGGCATGTGTCTGAGCACCTTAAAAGTCACCAAGGTACCTGACACCAACAGAAAGAAACTTATATAAGGATAAGCTGGAACAGGAGAAGTGCAAAAACATTTGGCTCTTTATAGTTCAAGAAAACTATCTTGCAGACTTAGAGTAAAAGATTAAACCTTAGACAGCCAAGATCCATAAGCCTCTTCCAGAAATAGAGAAAAGTATACAGAGGAAAAACCTGAAGACCCGAATCACTAAGAATGAAAAAAAGTGAACTGACATACCAACAGAGAAAACTTAAAGTTATAATCATACAATACACCAGGAGGAGAACCAAATTCTCATCTGATTACCAACAAGCTGGGCAGTTCATCCGGCAGCACAGAGCAGTTTTCAGACCATCAACAAGCTGGACCAACCTCTTGCTCCACACACCTGCCGAGGGTATGGAGGAATACCTGGGATTCAATGGAGTCCACCAAGAGGGTGTTTGCACCCTTCCCTCCACACCCGTAGGACAGCATGACACTGGCAGGTGAAAAAGAGAAAGCAGCTGTCTGTTCTGGACTGGCTGTTTGTGTATGTGTGAGGAAAGGGTGTTAGTTGCAATGTATTATTAGTGTGTGACTTTCTGTTCATTCGAATGTCTTTTCTTGTTTTATTTTGTATTACTCCTTTCCCACTCCACCTGGGAGTTAACTATCAACTCTAACAAGCCAGTTCTGCACCTTCAACATCTGCAATCGGAGCAGGGAATACTACCATTGGATCAACACCTCTTCAACAGAGAGAAACAAAATTAATACACAGCGTAATGTGTCAGAGCAGCAATTCTGCTCATGTAAAGAAGCAATATAGAATGACACAAATGAGGGACTGATGTACTAAGTCCAAGGATGCTTTTGAGGAAGAAAAGGCACTGGACCTATCAGAAAAGGAATTCAGAAGATGTTCAGGTGCTTTTGAGGGATGGAGGAAGCAAAATATCAAGAGAGCTGGGGGAAAGACAAGTGAAAAACCAAGAAATAATTTTATAAATCAATAGTAAGATAAAATACTTAGACAACACTTTAAAAGAACAGAGGTATAGGAACAAAGTAATGGAAAGCTGAATTAGTGAGCTTGAAGTAAAATATTTATAGATAGAAATATAGATAGAAATTACTGAATATAGTAAAGTCCATGTACATGAAACAGATAGCCAACATCTCACTGAAGTCAGATAAATTGAAAATATTTCCCTTGCAAACTGGAATTGGACAAGGATTGTGCTGAAGTCTTAACCAGAGTTTTAGAATACAAAAGAAATAATAAGTATCCAAATTGACAAAAAGAAGTCAAATTCTATTTGCAGGCTATATTATTCTGTACATGACACCCCAAAGATTTCACAAGAAAGATGTTTGAAATAATTGAAAACTTTAGCAATGTGTCAGGATCCAGGATCAATCAGATTCCTCTATTGTAATTAAGAGTGGTATGAAAATGAAAATTTAAAAAAATAATACTATTTATAAAAGCTCCCCCAAGATGAAATACTTCAAAATAAATCTAAATAAAGAAATATTAGTCTTTTACAAAATTACAATGCATTGCTAAAAATTACACAAAAGAAACCTACATAAATGGAAGAATTTTCCATGACATGAATAGGAAGATTAACGCTGTGAAAATGTCAATACTATCCAAACAAATACATAATGCAATGCAATTCCAGTCCAGATGTTCTAGCATCATTCTTTAAAATAATGGAAGACTAGTCATCAACTTCATATGGGAGGGAGGGAGACCCTGGATACAGAAAGCACTACTTCAAAAGACGATCAACATAGGAGGTTTCTCACTTCCTTACTTCAAAATCGATAACTGCATAGCCATGGTAGTAAAAAGCCTGGTGCTCCTATAATGATATGTTTATAGATCAATGGGATGAAATAGAGAACCTGAAAATAAATCCATCTTTTTACAGACAGCTGATTTTTTACAAAGGGCTAAGTACATTAAATGGGGAAGAGATAATCTCTTCAATAAAAGTTATGATCTACATCAAATCTGCATTTGCAGAAGAATGACTCAGGACCTTTATCTTGCTCCACATAAGACCCAAACTCAAAATGGATTAAAGACCTATAGATCTAGTACTATAAAAATCATCAAAAAGAAAATAAGAAAATAACTTAAAAGAGTCCTAAAACATGGCACAAACACACTTGAAACATAACGAAAACATACACAGCAGAGCCAAGAATAGATAATAGAGACCAGAGAATCTGAACAGACAGTTTACTGCAGAAGACATCCAGGCAGCCAACCAACATATGAAGAAATGCTCAGGTTTATAGATTTCAAGAAATTCAAATCAAAACAACAATGAGCCACCACTTTAGAGTCACGTTGTTAGCAAATTAAAAAAATAAACAAGAAAGAGAAAGAAAAGAAAAAATGAGGCACTGAGGGTGAAGGCATTGGAATCGTCATGCACTGTGGGTAGATCTGTCAAACTATACATCATGGAAAGCAGTATGTCACTACCTCACACAATTGGGGAATAAATACTGTATGACCCAGTAATCACTTTCTTTAATATATAAGAGAATTGGGCTGAGCCCCAGTGGCGTAATGGTTGTGCGCGGGACTGCAGCCCATTGGGACGGAGGTTCAATTCCAGCAGTGGGGCTGGCCTCCTACTCCCACCACCGGAGAGCAGTGATGCCCCCCCCAAAAAATATATATGTATATATATATATGAGAATGTAATGAGCCGTAGCATGAAGAGATACATGCATACACATATTCATGGCAAAAATAAGAAGGCGAAGACAAGCTAAGTGTCCAACAGTAGAAGAATGGATAAACTTTGGTACCTATTGTTGCTGTTGCTGTTGCTAGGTACCATCTAGTGGGAGTCAACCCACAGCGATCCTGTGTACGACAGAGTGAAATATTACACAGTCCTTCTTCATCCACACAATTATTCCTACGCCTGAGCCACTCATGGCAACCACTGTGTCTGTTCGTCTTCTTGAACGCTTTCCTCTTTTTAACAGCCCTTCCCCTCTACCAAACACAGTGCTCTTCTCCAGGGACTGGTCTCTCAGACAGTATGTCCAAGCACAGAATGCTTGCCTCTGAAGAGGACTCTGGCCTTTTTGCTTCCAACACAGATCAGTGTGTCCTTTTAGCAGTCCATGGAACGCCAATATTCTTCCAATATTCAATTCAAATGCATCACTTATTCTACAATCTCCTTATTCGATGTCCAACTTTCACATGAAAATGATACAATGGGAAATACCATGACTTGGGTCAGACGCGCCTTATTCCTGAAAAGACCTCCTCAGAAAACGCAACTTGTGCTTTGTTCCCTTGACTCCTGCTTCCCTGACACTGCTTGTGGAGTCAAACCAGATAAAATCCTTGAAAACGTCAACATTTTTTTTCCATTTATCACCATGTTGCCTACTGGTCCAGATGAGAAGACTTTGTCTTTGTCTTCTTTATAGTGAGTCATAATCCATCCTGAAGGCTACCATCATGGACCTTCCCAGCAAGTGATTTAAATCTTCCTCACTCTCAACAAGCAAGGTTGTATCATCTGCACACCACATGTTGTTCATAAGCTTTCCTCCATTCCTGATGGCACATTCTGCTTCATTTAGTCCAGTTGCATGATGATGTGCTCAGCATACACAGATTGAACAAGCATGGTAGGAGGATACAACCCTAATGCACACCTTTCTTAATTATAAATGATGAGTTTTCCCTACACCAACTGCCCAGTTGAGTTTTCCAAGTTCACCAACTGCCTCTGGATCCATGCAGAAGTTCTCAATGAGCACATGAAGTGTGCTGAAATTCCCATGCTTCTCATGGTTATCCGAAAAGACCAGACCAAAGTAAATAGACCACACAGAAACAAAAGGTTATTATTTTCCTTAACCACATAACACAAACATGAAACAAGTTTCTAGGGAAACAAAAGACATCAATAAAAACTTTGTATCAGATATATAACTGACGTTGCAAATTAATTCCAACATATTGTTTGAAGTAAAGATTCCATACCAGCATCCTGACTAGGGGGAATCTAGAACTATCTGTCAGATATATTAAGGATTAGGTTTAAATTTTGTTTTCTTAGAGTCAAATTAGAATCTAAATTACTTTACAGAAAGTTTAGCAGTGGCATTAGGAACAAACACCAAACCAAACCTCCTGGTGGTCAGTTTAATCCATCTCATAGCTACCTCATATAGGTCGCAAATATTTATTGGAACAATTTGCTTTATCTCTCCCCCTTAAAGCTGTTGGTGAGTTTGAACTGCTAACCTTGCAATTCAATGTTTACCCAAAAGTGCCACCAGGGCTCCTGACACCAGAAGAGAAACCCAAGTAAATTGCAGTGCTACTCTTATTTGGGGATCTAACCAATCCCCAAAGTAAAGGAGGGCATTTTAAATAACCGAATTATATACTCACTCTCCAGACAAAGAGGCCTGGAGATTGGAAAACTGACTTGAAGCCAACATGAGAGTCATTGTTTTATTTGCTTCAGGACTCGTGAATAGGGATCAAGAAAATTGATTATTTTAGTGAGAGTCTTGCCTCACTGAGACTTTTCCGTTGAAGGTGGTGGTTCTGGAATTCACTCTTGTGTTGGTAGTGCAAAGAGTTGCCTAGACCATTATCACTGTGGTGTCAATATATCCCAACCTCAGATAAGGAAGAGGGAACAAGAAATCACAATGTCTCGCTGTTCAGTATCAGTCTATCTGTGGGATAAGAGCAGAAATGCACTGTAGGGACGCCTGCTTAGCTGAGGTGGCCATTTGTGCACTTGTCTCTGTACCCACCTATGTACAGAGACAGGAATAGGAATCCTGTAAGGGAACTTGACCTTGCCACCACTCCCTAGTCCCCCTGCCATCCACCGTTTCCCAAGTTCTGAGAATTTTTGAGTTTTTTCAAGGTTTAGGATCAGTGTTCAAGTAAAAACTCAAAGTTCAAGTTCAAACTTCTAGGTTCAATGGAATTCTGACAAGGGACAACATTTTGGGATTTGGATAGGTTATCATTTAAAAGCATGTATGTCTAAAGGTTGTAGAGGCATTTTCTCAAAGCTGACAAGCAAGCTGAGCTTCTGAGCCATCCATAGAACTAGCTTGCTCTGATACTAGAGCGTTTAAACTTTTTTCATGGCTGATGACCACCCTCTCAGTTTTTTTTCAATGATTTTAATGGGGGTTCTTATAGCTCTTATAACATTCAATACATCATTTGTATCAAGCATATTTGTACACAGGCTGCCATCTCCATTTTTTCTACTTGAGTCCTTGGTATAAACTCCTCTTTCCCCCTCCTTTTTTTTATAAATCATGTTATTGGGGGCCCTCTTACCACTTTTAATGGTCAAGCTCTAGCCTTTTCTTTTGAGTCTGACAGGACTCAAGACTGCACAAATTCCAAAGCATGTAAGGACAGTAATTTAAGTGGAGAGCAAAGAGTGCAGTTCTTCCTGGCAGCAAGCAACAAAAAATAGTTGCAAAAACATTATAGAACATTAAAGAACACTGGCACAAGTGGGTGCAAACAAAACCCTGTGAGAGGCTGTGTGAGATTGGGTAAACTAGGGAAACAAATCCACAGACACCCCTATGTATAGAAGACAGAGTTCTACATAAAGGTTAAGTACACATTAAGAAAGCATCCCAACCCAGCGGCATCCACGCCCATAAGTCCAACATTTGCCCATATGTCTAAAACCGATCTACAAAACCCTCCTCCATCTCACAATACACAAGCAATGATGTCAACTGCAGTAGGAAAGCCAAATCAGTGGGCATGTAAGCATCGAAGTGCTGGTAGGGTTCTGCTTCCCAGGGCTACATCAGGGTAGGTGCTTGTGGCTCCTCCTCAGGGATGTCTTACAGGAAGTGAGCTTTGCCAGATGAAGCGGAGAACTGGCTAAGGCAGCTGTACCCTGGTCCAACCACCAGAAAGCAAGAGAATGGAGAACTAAGAAGGCGAAGCTCATGAAGTCATCTCCACCCTTCAATTAATTCCACATGTGTTTATAGGCCAGATTCGCACAATAAACTTTACCTATCTTAGCCAGGTAGTGAATGGAAATAAAATATTGCAAAGGAAAATTTATTTGGCCTGAGTTCAGCACCTGCAATTGTCTCAAAATGTATAAATCTGCAGAGACAAGCACCCCTATAGGTGGCAAGAGGACATCTTGAGACATCTATGTACCACATCCTAGAATCTAATGTTCATTTTTTACAAGCCCAATAGCTATTTCTCCTAGATACATTAAATGATTACCGATGGCATTTTTGCCTACTCTTGGATATAACAATTGACAACAAGACAAAGTAAAAGTGTTAACCATTTTCAGATACAACACACAGAACAAGACTTAAAAGGGGTCTTAAAGGGTCACAAAAAAGCTGGAGGCTTAAAATTCAAGAGTGCTTACCTCATGAGGTCACCAGCATGTGTTGAAAGTGGTGGAGTATCACTAATCCTTCGCTTCATGCCTGTTCCTGTCATTGAGCTCCAGAGACCCTACCAGAAAAGGAGCTCATCCTAGTCATGGACTTGTTCTATGTGTGTGTGTGTGCGGGAGGGGAGTTAGACTTCAAATTTAATCACATTCTATAGAAACACTTTTTAAAATAAATCATTTTATTGGGGTCTCTTACAGCTTCTATAACAACTCTTACATCAATTGTATCATATACATTTGTACATATATCTCCATAATCATTTTCAAAACATTTTCTTTCTACTTGAAGCCTTGGTATGCCTTCTTTTTCCCCCTCCCACCTCCACCCATCCACCTGCATGTTTTATAAACCCCACTGTCTCCCTTCATCCTTGTTTCTGTTGTTCATCTTCCTGGGGGGAGGCAGTTGTATTTGATCACTGTTATCATTTTCCTTTTCTCCCCCTCCCTTCCTCCAACCCTCATAGTATCATTACCATTATTGTTCCTAAAGAGTTTATCTGTCCTGCATTCCCTGTGTCCAGAGTTCTTCTCTGTATCAGTACACATGCTCATGAAGCATTAGAGAACTAGACAAATGTTGAGCATTTCAGAGGTGGTGCTGTACTGCACATTTGCTGGCTCATCCCTTTCTTGTGCTTTTTCTGTGAGGGGCTGTCCAATTGTCTACAGATAGGCTTTGGGTCTCCACTCCACAAGCATCAATACAATTGTTTGTTTCGGGACTTCTGATGTCTGATCCTGTCAACACCTCATGATTACATATGCTTCTTCCATTTGGGCTTTGATGCTTCCCTACTAGATGACTACTTTTTTAACTACAAGCCTTTAGGACCCCAGATGCTGTATCTTTGCATAACCAGGCACAATCAGCCATCTTTACTACATTTGACTCTGCATGCATTTTGACTTCAGCAACCTTGTCAAGAAGGTGAACATCACGGAATGCTGTTATTAAAACAAAGTGTTGTAGAGTTGAGGGAGGACTTGAGTAGAGGACAATTGTCTCTCTGTTACCTTGTTACTTAATATCTAAATATATATCCCAATCATTATATATTAATATATTTACATATATGCATGACTATGCTTATACCTCTAAAAATATCTTTGGTCTTCTATTTCTTTCCTGTATTTACTTTTGCTTTGGGGAAACACTTTTCAGCTTTTTATAAGACAAGCTAAGAGAAGAGAAAAATAAGGCAATCGCCCAAATGAAGAAAATCATGACCATGAAGTATTAGGATTCCGTAATTTACTGGCATAGATAATGGAGAAAAAGGGAATTGCCTCAAAATCAGGATTGGTGGCAAGCCAATTCATAACTGCATTAGATATGATTTCAGGAGTAGGGAAAGAACAATGATTGGGATAAGTACACCACTATGATTTTTTTTTTAAATCAGGCTTGGTTTTTGTTCTTCAACTGTCTGGCTACCTTTGACCCTGAGTTACCAGAACCCCAACTTTAAGATAGCACAGAGTCACAGTGAGATGGAATCAACTTAATGACATTAACAACTTTGTATGAATACATGCTTGTTATTTTAATTACCTCAAAAATGTCCCCCCATGAAGGTACATAAAAGTAAACATCAACACATTTGAAATACCTTCCAGTTCTAAACTCCATTTGAATAATATTGTCTTCTACACCATCAAGGCAATCAGTAAATATTAGACTCCTGTATTATTTTAAGCTAGTCATTTGGCTTTAAATGTACAAAGCACATTTATTATTCATATGTATATTAAAACTGCCATTTTAGAACTCCTCTGTTTTACACGACTTCAATTTTCCTAACAAAATAGGAACAGCATATCAAAGAATGGGAATTCCAGAACACCTCTTAATTGCTTTCACATGAAACCTGTATATAGGCCAAGAGGAGGCAGTAAGTTAGAACAGACAAGGGGATACAGAACAGCGGGGTTTAAAACCAGGAAAAGGTTTGTGTCAGAGGTATGTCTTTTTATCACCCTTAATTAGTCTGTATGCTAGGCAAGTGATCTGAGAATATGGATTATGTACAGAGCTCATCATCAGGAGTGGAGGAAGGCTGATCAACGACTTGTGATAGACAGATGGCAAACTACCTCAACATTTTACACACACACACACACACACACACACACACACACCATGCGACTTCAAAAAGGAGTGAAGTATAATTTTATAGCTGACAACAAAAGTTTCACTAAGCCTAGGAACCATTGTTATTTAGGAAATACCTGGCTAGGCCACTCTAAGTGAAGATTATATTCCTCAATGCTTACACATAGAAAGACATAGTAAATCTAAAGACAGCAGTTAGCCAAAAACAGTGGCCAAAAATGTACAGTGCTAACAAAAGAGAAAAGGAGTTGTGACATGGACGCTAGAGAAGAACATAATTAAAGGCAGTAATCTGTAAAAATTATGCAGCCAGTGGGGGGGGGGGAGGAGCGCGCGGGGAGGCCATAGTTGGATAACAAAATATTTTTCATAATAGGGAAGCTTAAAATTAAATTGTTAGCTTGTGGTCCTTTGATATAAACACCTTCCCTGGTGCTGAAACCTCTGAAAATTCTGTAACAAATGCATTCTTTTATTTATTTTTTTAACAAATGCATTCTTATGTTAGTGATATTTGATATTTGAAAAATAAAGGAATTATAGTGTTTTTCAGCATAGGGGAAGAAAAGTTCAAAAAATATAGTTAATTCTGAAAAAAACGGGGCAAGGAAAGAGACAGTTTAGTGCCCTATCTTTTAGTCCCTTCTCAAGTTGATAAAGGAGGTGAAAGAATTAGCCAACTGTTAATCAAAATAGTAGTTATATAGCATAATTTTGTTAGAAATCTAAAATGTAACAGTTCTTTTTGATGCAGTAAAAGTTGCTTTTAAGTTCAAATTGTAGAGATACTCTAACAGAGGAAGATGGTAAGCAAGACCATTAACTTAAGGAACCAGGGAAGAAGCATCGCCCATGCGGCCTAGGGGTTGATGATCTGGAGAGGCCAAGCATTGAAGCATCTCCCATTTAGGTAAACAATGGCCCAGGAATCTTCAGGCGATAATAGTCTGATGATCCCTGGAGAAATATAGCTATAGATAATTTCTTCTGGTTGAAGCAAAATCTGTCTTTCTTCCTCAGGTTATTTAGGGATCAATTGTATCCTGTGATCACGGCAAAACCTGTAATTTTTTTTTGCGGTGATATTTGAAAACTTGTTTTTTGTCGTCACAAAATTTTAGGATGTGTGACTTATAAACTGTATGATTTTCCCTGGATTTAGCAGCAGTTTGGAGGCAGAAATCTCCACTGTTTCCTCCTCTTTCATGTTTCCAATAAACTTCAGGAGTTTCTCAAATCAACCTGGCCTCTGTCTAAGAGGGCTGAAACAGTGATAATTTATCTCAAACCCTTGGTCCTGCCATCAACATAACCCTACTATTACAACCCTGATAGCCATTGGAGAGATGATGAAAGATCTAGAACCTCTCCTAGACACGCACACAGACATGTACATGTACGTACTCATATTGTACAGGGCAATTACATCACTGACCAGAACCTCCTCATTCTGAAACAATATGAAACTCACAAATTTTTCAAGCACCTGGTTTTCACTTAATCTACTTAGCAGATCAGAAAATTATAGCTGAGAGATGTGAATGGTCATTCAAGCCACAAAGGAAGGTTTCATTAGAAATTTAGGAACCTAGCACCATTCCTCTAGCATTTAGTCCCATTGCCTTTGAGCCACATGCATTTTCTCCAAAATATTATTTGTGAAGTATATACCAACTTCTAAAGACACATTTATTCCGAGATGGTAAACTATGTCCCTCAAATATTATTTAAAAATGATTCTGTCCCTGACTTGTCAGCAAGCCATAGGAATTACAGTGGAAGCCTGGACCTCGATGCTGATCCATTCTAGAAGGAGTGTCAAGATGCGATGCAGCCAGGTTCCAAAGCAATTTTTTTCCATAAACAATAACTGAAAATGAATTAACCCATTCTCAACTTCCAAGTTTTTACCCTAACTTTGCTTTATATACAAAACACTACACAGAAATTTCAAAGTAAATAAGTTCAGAGTTAAAGAACATCATTTAAACAAGGTATGCAATATTAAAAACACACTTTTAACAAGTACAGGATGGCCCATACCTTGAGGTTGATGAGGCTCTGGATCTGTGGACACAGCTGTGTAAAGGAGGCGTGGAGAGAGTCATTGTTGGGAAGGGGAATCCCCGTCCATCAAATCAACTGGCGGCTGTTTGTCAGGAGTCTCTTTCCCTTCTTTGCCTTTTCTCACTTGAACCCGGCTGGTTTTCTTAAAAAAAAAAAAAAAAATCTGTATAATGCAGTCTGCTGTTAGTATTTCCTTAAATATTTTCTAAAAGGGTTTACTAAATTACCATCAATATTGATAACAAGGTTAACCAGCTTTTTATCATGATTATTTTAAAAATCTTCTTTATTAAGACCCATGCTCTTTATCTAACGGCAGTACCCCAATGCCACAATAACTAACAAAATTACAGCAAAACACTTGGAACACAACTGCAAAAGGTTTAAACAACTCAACTTAACAATGCAAACACCAAATGACCGAAACACAAACACAAACAAAAATTACATGCACAGATGGAATTTCAATGTTTTTGCTATGTTTTTGTTTTGAGTTCCAATGAAGATGTTCTGTACGTTTCACACAAATCCAACTAGGTTGAATACAGATGCGGTGGAGTACCAGGATTCTACTGTATTTCATTGCTTAAAATTCAGGAATGTAATCCCATAAAAATAGCCACATGGTTCTTGTTGCTTCTACAAGAGACTCCACTAGTGTGAGAGCACAACCCAATATGCATTCACTTGCTGGGACACAGAAACAAAGTACCCCTTAAGGATTAAAATTGAAGAAAAATATGGTACATGAATATCTACAACCATGCTTTAAATCTATATTTGTAACACTGATGAAACATACAAAATTCCTCTAGCTGTTTAATGAAACCCCCCCCCCTACTATTCTGACCCCAGTTCTACCTTACAAATCAGGCTAGCCCAGAGCATGTACACTGGTTTAGACAAGAGCTCTATTCAGGACAGATAAGCACCCTTGATTCCATGAGGGGAAGGGGAAGATGGGGTGATGATGGTGGGGTGGGGGGGTTGATAAGGAACCAATCTCAATGATTGACATATAACACCCTCCCCTAGGGTGGCGAACAATAGAAACATTGGTGAAGGGAGACAGCAGACAGTATGAGATATGAAAATAATTTATCAAGGATTGATGAGGTTGCAAGGGTGGGGTAGGGAGGAAGAAAATGAAGAGTCCATACCAAAGGCTCAAGTAGAAAAAGAATGTTTTTAAAAGGATGATGACAACATTTGTACCAGTGTGCTTAACACAATCGATGTATAGGTTGTTTATCTAAGAGCTCCCAATAAAATGTGTGATTTATTCAATAATAAAAAAAGGTTACAGTCCATATCCTGCTGTACCTATTTGGAGTATGCCTCTTGCAGATCCCTCTGCCCACAATTGAGGGGCCTGGACAGCTTTGCTCTCTGACAGGGCAGACTGTAAACATAATCATAGTCAATGGAACTGTTCCAAGGACTGTTCCAAGAACGTCCCTCCTCCCCCAACCAGAATTTGCTCAACCAGAAAGGTTTACTTATTTCTCACTTGTTCCATAACAGAAATTTCTTCGCTGACTCAGTTTACTATTGCTGGTGGTATTTTCTTTCTTACTCTTTATTTTAATCTTTAATATTAATGTAATATTTAATATTAAATAATATTAATTTAATACCATAATATTAATATTATGGCTTCCATTGGGTTTCCCACTTTATGAAACACAGAAGGAATGGATGCATTAAGACAATGACCAATGCACTGCTGATGGGGGACAGGGGGTTGGAAGGGCAAGGAGAATTGGGGAGCAAATGATGCGGGGGGAGGAAGGGCACAGGCCTGACTGTGATGATGCATACACAACTCTTAAAAAGTGACTCAGCTGTGCCAGTGTATGATTTGTGAATTTCATATCAACAAAACTACTTCAAAAATTAGTTTTGCAAAGACTTGTCAAATCCATAAAATAAACTTGTCAAATTAAGTTTATTTTATTAATTCAACAGGTCAATTTGATCAAAATCATTATTTAATTATATAGATAAATACAATTTAGAGAGAATGGACTTTAACGAGCCTAATGTACACCTAAAAGTCCTATACCCAGTGCCCACCCAAAGTCTAAAATTTGCATTCTGGGAGACAGGGTATCCTGAACAGAATCCAGACTATTTGTGGGGGCACAAAATAAGAACTGCATGACATCTAGTGGTATTTGGTGAAATCACAGCTGAAAGTCCCAAGAACACTGTTTAGGAATTTGTTTTGCTTTAAATGTGGTTGTAAGTGGGTTTGAATTGTTTATTTGCAATTCCCTTTGAAAATACATTATTGTCATTATAGGCCCATAAATATCCATGAGATAGAAGGATGGATCATATTACCATTCTATTTACCTTTCTTTGATCTTATGGGTTTGGTCTATCTCAGTGTTGTGAACCCAGATATACTTTTCCCCTTCATAATTTTCTTCTAAGTACATGATTTCTAAACACACAAGAGAAGATTACCATATTTTTATCTCAAAATATCAGTTTATTTATTTTGAATGTGCTGAAAATTATTTCAAAGACATGATGTGAAATTGAAATATTATATTTCACTTTAGGTGTGAGCCACTCAATTTAAACATATGTAAAAGAATCATGCCTTGTGTTAGTCTGGGTACATTAGAGACACAAATCCACAGAAACTCATATGCATAAGAGAGAGTTTTATATAAAGGGTAAGTGCACATTAAGAAAACATCCCAACTCAGTGCTGCCCAAACCCACAAGTCCAACATTAGCCCATCTGTCCAACACTGATCCACAAACTCCTCCTCCAGCTCACAAAACACACGCAATGATGCCGACTGCAGGAGGAAAGTCAAATCAGTGACCGTGTAAGCATCTCAGCGCTGGCAGGGGTCTCCACGCGACTGCTCCAGCACCCAGGGCTGCATCAGGGTAGGTCCATGAGGCTTTTCCTCTGGGATGTGTCGCAGGAAGTGAACCTTGTCAAGTGAAGCAGGAAACTGGCTAAGGCAGCTGCATCTTAGTCTGAGCATCAGAGAGCAAGAGACCTGAGAACTAGAAAGGCAAGGCTGACAGAGCTCTTTATCTCTCCTCTCTTCAATTAATCCCACATGTGTTTATTGGCCAGGTTGGCACAATATCTCACATCATTCAACTATCTCACATCTTCATAATTTAGACCTATTATTTTATAATTAATAAATTTGTAAAAAAATCCATTAAGAGGTCTGTAAACACTGATGAAAATAAAGAATTATCTCACTGTTATAGAACCAATTATAATTCATATTGACCCTTTAGGAAAAGGTAGAAAGACCACAACCTACACATCAACTCCCTTTGCCTCAATTCCAAGACTGTAAATCTTCAACAAGAGCAGAAAACCATATCCCTCTTTCCCACTTTTCTTCTGAAGAAGAGAAGCTAACTTTTTTTGTGAGTAAAGCATCTGACATGAAAGTGAGAAAAGTGACTTACATGTATAACTGCATTTACTCTGCACCATATTACTATATATATATATATATACATGCAATAAGGTACTATATCTCCATTCTTAAAGTTAAGAAGATTTAACTGAAATTTTGAAGGTTAAGAACTTATCTAAGGTTGAACAAGAAGAGAATCCTAAATGGTTGCTTGGCTATAGAATCTATTCATGATCTTCGGGTTACTCTTAATCTATACTTTCCACCAAAGTTTAGGTCTTTCTGAGGGGCGTAATCAGTAAGCAAATCATTGGGCAACTCAAACTCACGCAGAATTATCTCAGGAGAAAGATCAAGTAATTTGTTTCCAAAATGTCAAAACTTTGAAAACCCTATAGAGGAATTCTGCGTTACACACCTATTGCCACACAAGTCATGAACCATCACTGGATTTGGAATTCAAGGTCACTAACTTCTCATTCTTTTCTTCATTCAGTATGACTTATGAGTAGCATGGTAGACGTCAAGAACCTTCCACATGTGGTTGATTTTAGTAGTTGTCAAGTGAGGTTTAACTTACAGTGACCCTATCTATACACAACAGAGTGCCATGTCCTCCTGATCTGCTCGCTCATCACAATTGGTATCTTCTTTGAGTCCATGGTCACAGCCAGTGTATCAATGCATTTCACCCAGGATCTTGCTCTTTTTGACTGACCCTTTACTTTACCAAACACGATGAAAATCTCATGAGCCTCACTTCCAAGAAGTATCCTGGAGGTTGCACTTCCTCCAAGATAGATTTGTTTTTGTTTCTGGCAGGCCAAGGTACTTTCTTTGCCAACACTGTAACGCAAATGCATCAATTCTTCTTTGGTCTTTCTTATTTTTTGGCCAATTTTCACATGTATATGAGACTACTGAATATTTCATGTCTTGGGTTAGGCACACCTTAATTTTTGAAAAGATATCATTCCTCTAACACTTTAAAGGCATTTAGTATAGCCGATTTGCCCAAGCAATATGTCATTTGATCTCTCAACTTCTGCTTCCATGAGAACTCTTTGTGGATACAAGAATGATAAAATCTTTACAAATTTAACCATTTCCTCATTTACCATGATGTGCTCTATTGATCTGGTTGTGTGGATTCTTGTTTTCTTAGCAATCAATTGTATTCCATACTGAAGGATGTAGTCTTTGATCTTCATGAGTAAGTGTTTGCAGGTCTCTGGGCTTTCAGTCAGCAAGACTATGTAACCTGTGTCTCACCGGTTGTTAATGAATCTTCCTTCTCCCATGGGAAGCATTCTTCATATAGTTTTGTTTTTTATAGTACTGGAACAGCATACAAATTGGCTAAGGCTGGTAAAGGATATAACCCTAACACACACCACTCCTGATTTTAAACCACTGGTATCATCTGCTTCTAAACAATTGACTTCCTCTTCACCTCCTACAAGCTCCATATGAGTTCAATGAAGTATTCTTGGATTCCAATTCTTTACAACATTGAACACAGTCTTTTTATAATCTACACAGCTGAATATTTCTGAGTGATTAATACAATATAAGTAAACACTCTGCTTTCAGTCAAGATCCATCTAAAGCCAGATAGGGTATTATTCTTTTTGTAATCTATAGAGTCTTTTATAATCTACACAGCTGAATATTTCTGAGTCATTAATACAATGTACGTAAAAACTCTGTTTTCAGTCAAGATCCATCTAACGTCAGATAGGGTATTATTCATCATCCTGTAGCCTATTTTGAATCTCACTTGGATTTCTGGAAACTCCCTATGGATGTTCTGCTTTAACTCTCTGTTAATTAATTTCACATGCATGTGATCTAATGGTATTGCTGAATATTCTATGTTAGGGATATATTCATATAATTCATATAATTCATTTAATATATTCATATTAAATTTGAACAGTGTTAACAGAGTCAGAGCTAAGGCCTATGAGTTTCTAGGAATTCAAACTGAGGAGCAACATCAATGGCAATCAATCATCACTGAGAGGCGAGAGGATTTATATGGGGATAAGGTAGAAGAGTAAAGAAGGAGTCTCTTTGCATATACCTATCAATGCACCTTTAATTCAAATATCTTGGGACAAGTGAAAAATTGTATATTTGTTCAGGATGGTCTAGATATTATTTATTATAAATATTAGTCAGGGTTCTAAATAGACTTCCCTCACATGTCTAGTTTCTCTGCAATAGTTTCATCAGTTGGCATTATCTTTTTAGGGTTTGGACACTACGCATGTTCTCCATGGGACTGTGTTCAAAGAGCTCTTTCTACGGGAAATAAGGATGATAATAATTAGAGGCACTGCATGTGTATGTATTTGAGCTGGTAAGGACTAAAAGACAATCAGTAATCACAGGAGACAGGCATTTTAAACCAAGTAGTGAAATCCTGCTCTTTAATTGACTGTGTGTTTTAATGCCACTCATAAAAGTGGACTACAAGATTAGCTTAGGAAAGAAATAGGCATGTTAACACTACTTTCTTCGGGCATTTATTCAACAACTAATTAGACCTTGTATGAAAGTTATTTCTTTTAAGTTGGTGAATATGTTCCTCTACTCGGGTTAAGAACAGTAGTTAACAACTCTATTTATAGTTGACAGAAAGCCTCTAAGGGCTGCATCAGCTTGCCCCACAGTCTATGTGATTTTGTGGATAAATCACCATGAGGAAAGCCATACAATCTTAAAATGATCTATCACAACCGAAAATCAATATATCAAGCACATAAAATAGTGTAGGATAAATCACTTGCCAAGTAATAAATTACACATGCATATCAATGCCACATGTAATGCAATGCCTCATAAAAATAAGCTTAAAATTCTTAAAATATATGATTAATGAAACTAGCACATCCTGAAAAATATATATTATACTGCTTACACTAACCAATATATTATACTCAGAGTTTTATGCTTCTGAGAAATGGCATTTACATATACAGTATCAACAGTGCAGATAAATCAGGATTTCTTGCACTGAAGTCCAATTCTTTGTGTAGTGATTCATGTTTCATTTTTTTAAAGTGGTGATTTACACTAATGCATTTCTCATAAAATATTTAATACTGCCTACAATTATTGCCAAAACTATGTTCTAACCTCCTCTATCAGAATACCCACAGAAATGCTTCCCAAAGCAATAATAAATTTGTGAACTTTGATACTTTATAATAAAGCGACAATATTTCCCACTTAGAAAATTCTTGTTATGCTCCTGAACCTCCCCCTCAGCCAACCCATCTGCTGAAGATATGCGCCTTCTATTGTGTAGGTGATGCAGTGTCCACTGGTTTCCTGGATACGGGATCAGTTCCAATGGAGAGCCTGCATCTACCATTGTATTCAAGAATGTAACCAAAGCCAGCTCTTCAAATAATTATTTTCTTTAGATAGTCTTGGTGATGTTAAGTAGTACCTGAATCCTGCCTTCTGAAAAAGAGTAACTGTCCAGAAACTTGTCCTTCCTTGGTGTTCCAAAGGAAACAGCTTACTGGTGAGATTCACTCTTCCCCCTAAGAGATGACTAAATCAGACTCAAAGCTGGCCTTTGTGTGCCTGTGACTAGGTCAGATTGAGACCCTCCAAACTTCCATTCTTTGTCTCATGAATGAATATGAACAGTTTGTCTTCATTGACCAATCTGGGCAAAATGCTTGGTGTTTTGATTTGAATTAAAGTTTAGTCAGCATCCTCTATTTTTCAGTGCTACATTGTAGGCCACCTTGAGTTGAAGTATGCATTAACATTTCCTTTGTTAATGGGCAGTTCAGTGAGTTTTTGTGTACTTACAGAGTTGTTCAAGTATTGTCACTTGAGTATTTAACTAGTAAAGTAGCATGCCAATGGCTCATCACTCTTTAAAAATTTTTACATGACACAATTTATGTCCATATGATTTATACACATAGTCCCACTTTGCTTGAGATTGATGCATATACATCCATTCAGAATAGTTATGAATATAATACAGTATGCAATTGTATTCTTATTTTTCAATTTTGACACCTGCCATACTTCAGGCACGTACCCCTATTTAAGGAAAATATGTGAGATTCTATGAGAGTCCGTAAAAAGGACAGCCTAATTTAGAGAGGGTGTTGAAAAGGTGGAGCTTGGTCAGAGAAAGCTTTCAAGAAGAGAAGGATTTTTGACCTCCAATTAACTATGGTACAGGCCATAGTGAGTTGGTGGGTGATTGGGCAGATCGTCCCTTTAGAAGGGACCAGCAACTATCCAGACACCAGAATGAGGCTGGCGGGCCTGGAGCCAGGAAAGCTATGGCTAGAGTGGCTGGTGTTAGGCTGTAGGGAGTCCTGGTGTCCGTTCTTGCAGGGTCTGTCGCCTACCAAGTATTTGAGGCTTGATTCCAAGAACAAGCAGGAGCCACTGAACACTTTCCTGCCTAGTACTGACAAAACACGCTTTACGGAGATGACTTTAGCTGGGGTGGTGTTACGGGATTGGAAGCATTTGGAACAGTTACTGAAAGGACATTATCAGCAACATATTCCATTCAAAAGAGAGATGAGAAATGAGTAGCTTCTACTGTAGCTATAGATACCGCATTCTTGTTCTTTATGAATTTTATCAAAGATAAAATAAAGCCAAATCACAATATACTATCCCCAGATTTGGGTTTTGGCAATCCAGACTTGAAAGGTGCTAGATTTTCCTGTTGGCAGAAAATTCTTTCCCAGAGCTCCGACAGAGAGCATAAAGTTGGCAAGTGCCATGGCAGGCCATCTGGGCAAACATTCCCTGTGTTCTCCAGCATATTTAGCTTGGTGGCTTTGCTCGGCATAGCCTTCAGACGCTGCTTCCTTACTTTATTTCAGTCAAAAGTAGAAAAAGAAGATTGGAGAACACCTTTACGCTGTTTAGGAACACTGATGGT